>JAQFVV010006240.1:4099102-4341602 GCA_028023455.1 Epiperipatus broadwayi | reverse complement strand
AATTTAAAGCAAATAATAGAAACATATAATACAACTACGTATGCATTGCCACGCTCTCTTTATTTTTTTAAAAGACAAACAATAAATATAAATAAATGAATAATGCATATATATATATAACACTGTTCAAGACTAAATTGGTTTATAAGTAATTATTAAAATCAGTCAACACTTAGACAATCCCAATATCTATAACAATCAATATTCTCAACCTGTTGTCAAGGCAACCCTCCTTCCATCTTTTAAAGGAGGTTGCCTTGACAACAGGTTGAGATTAAGGATTGTTATTGTGTAAGTGTTGACTAATATATGTATTTAACTGAATGGGATAACTGATAAAATATATAACCCATTAAATTTTTCAGACTTTCATAAGCTCTTCTCACACCTATTATAAATTCTGAACCATTGACTTGTTAAAAATATCCCAAACCAATCTCTGTCACTAAATGTAGAAATTTATGTAGCAAATATTACGTTTGTCAGGTAAGCTGGAAATCTGAAATTTGTGTCTTAATTATGACCAGTTTGAATTTGAAGCTTGAATATTTACCATTGGTTAGAAAACACTCATAAATGAATGTGGCTATTCCAAGCCCAAAAAGAAAGAAAAAGAAAGAAAAAATACTGTGCTAGATATACTGATCCATTTTTCTGTTTATTTGATATTTTGAAATGCTCTATTTTAATTTCTTCAGCAAATGCTTTTTTTTCAAAAGTACTTCAACACCATGACCAGTCATAGCTCTCTAATGTATTTTCTTCTCTGCTATATTTTCCAATATTGCACTTCTTTAGAATTTCTTTGAAATAATACTTATAATAGATATGGCTTATCTCTCCCATGAAAACCATATTCAAGTTCTTGATAAAACACCTTTTTATGAGGTCTTGCATTGTTTATTCATTTTATATTGTAACGGTTTGGATCTTACCATTTGGAGCCATAAGTTTGACATTCATAAATATGTAAAAGTCCTTACCTACCAAGATGAGGGGTTCGCATCTGTCTACTATCAGATTTAGGGCTTTCAGGTAGGATGTTAAGAATGACGTGATGAAGTAGTTAACCAATAATCATGTCTACTTTTAATGGGCAAGCTTTTTATTATGCATTAAATTGAGACACCATTTAGGATAGTTCACCTATACTAATCCCCTCTTTCAGATTCCACAAAAGGGGGATAAGTATAGACAAACTATCCTAAATTGTGTCTAGATTTAATGTGAGTAGACAGGATCATTGATCTTAGCATCCTACCTGAAGACTCTAAATCTGACAGTAGACAGATGCAAAATCCTCATTTCAGTAGGTAAGAACTTTCACATATTTATGGATATCAAATTTGGGGATCCAAATGGTAAGATCCAAACTATTACAATATGTCCAATCTAAAGAAGATGTGATTATACAATATGGACTCTATAGGGTCATTTCCAACAAGTTGAAGATCATATTAATTGGTATTATGACTTTGCCATTGAATTTTTGGAATTTTATGGCCACCTTTAAATGAAACTTTTTGATGTCCTTATTTTATATTGATAAGATATTTATGTCTCATTTTCATACAAAAAATTAAATAAAAGAACAGATCTATGTACAGCTAACTTAGTTGAAGTAGTTATTGTTCTGTGATGAAATATTCCATCTTAATTTGTTAAAAGCAGTAACATCATATTTGAGTATGTGTTATATCTTAATATCCAAGCCCATTTTTCTATTTATAAAACTACAAAGATATTTAAATTGGTTTACTGTCTCAAAGTGATAGCCATTCCAACTAAAAGTTGCTGAATAATTTTTTCCTTCATTGGCTAATAAAAAAATGAAATTGTATGTATTCATAAATATCATCCAAATGCTGACCAAATAAGTGGGAATATATTTCACAAAAGAACTAACTATGTTTGACAACATGTAGTACAGAATTGGAAATACACTCCAAGATTAGTTTCTTTAGCAGGAAAAAGACTATTTAGATGGTAAGAAATATCTGAGAGAATGATGATATCAGTTTTATAATATCTGAGATAAATTTTTAATGCTGGCTGAGATTTAAAAAAATCTAAATTGTTGATACCTGATGAGTTAGAACCTCTGTGATAAAAACTTCTGTTGCAGAAATGATGCAGCATTAGTGGAAGAAACTTTGAGCACCTAAGGGACTAAGCATAATAGTACCATTATTCTATATTTTTTGAGCACCTAAGGGACTAAGCATAATATTACCATTATTTTATATTTTTTGAGCACCTAATGGACTAAGCATAATATTACCATTGTTCTATATTTTTGAGCACCTAAGAGACTAAGTACAATATTATCATTATTCTATATTTATTTTTTGCCAACTAAGTGTATATATATGTGTGTGTGTGTGTGTGCGTATCTGTAACAATCAAACATGCTTCAAAGACAAAAAGTATTGTATCAAAACACTTTCACATAATTTTCAACTATTATAGATAAAGTTGATTCAAAATTTTTTGAATCCATAGTTTGTTTTTTATTTGATCTATTCATATCATATATGGTGGCTTTTTAGAAGTTTTATTATCTCTTAAAATTTAGTTAAGGATTTCAATTATTTATTACCATCTTTTCTAACAACATGTTCAGCCCAAATTCATTTTAATTTCTTAAATATTTCAGAGATCTGAATAATATCTGTTTTCACATCTATGTATTTTATTTTCAAAATCCCTTCTTGTTATTCCTAACACCGTTTCCATATTTTGCTATCTTTGAATTGATCTTTTTTTTAAGTTTCTAGATCTATTTTTTTTCTTAAAAAATTTCCCCTTTCCAAACCAAACACATATAATATTTTTTATGTAAATGAGATATTTATTTATATAGTGCGATGTATATAAATTGTAATAAACTAAAGATCAGCAATTTCAAGCTAATGTACATGCACTTTTTTTATTAATGTTAATAATAAATGAATACTTTCATTTCCAACACAAGATAAAGTCTTTGCGAAAGAATAGAATGAATCCACCTATTCTTTCAACCCAAATGCTTAAGTATGGACAAATCTTAAGCACTGGAAATGAAAGCGTGAAGATAAACCAATCACTTTAAATTACTCTTTACCATGTCTGAATGAAAAACGCCACAAAATTTTCTAGAATTTAGTTTATTACAATTTATATACATCACGCTATATAAATAAATATCTCATTTACATATGTTTAGTTTCATTTAAGAATGACTTGTCATAAATTCTAGAAAATTTCATGGGTGTCATTCATTCAGATATGGTAAAGAGTAATTTAAAGTGATTGGTTTATCTTCACGCTTTCATTTTCAGTGCTTAAGATTTTCCCATACTCAAGCATTTGGGTTGAAAGAATAGGTGGATTCATTCTATTCTTTCGCAAAGACTTTATCTTGTGTTGGAAATGAAAGTATTCATTTATTATTAACATTCATAAAAAAGTGCTTGAAATATTTTTTATGCTAAAAGTACTTCATCCAAGTTCAATTCTAAGATTAATTTCATGAATTAGATTTTCACCTGCATTAATAATGTGACTACAGTATTTGTAGTTTTTAAATTTTTCTAATTCATTATTGTTAATTTTTTTTTTTTATATGTCAAACTGTTGATTGGTAAGTGAATCCGGGCTAGCTGCTTGGAAGGCAGCTATGCTAACCACTAGGCCACCAATGCTTGACTTTATTATTGTCAATTTTATTCCCTTTTTTCAAAAGCACAATAAAATTCTTTTAGAGATTTTAGCATATATCTTTAATTCTTGCTTTATATTGATAATAATTCCATTTTTTCTGGAGCTTTTCTGTTTTTTTATATTTGATGTTGCAAAAGAAGTTATAAATGAATAGGCTATTTTGTTTATGTTTTTATTATCTCATATTACTATATCATTTTATACCCTGTGTGATTTGATACAGTTGGTAAAACCCAACTGGGATCGAGAGATCCAAGAATGACTTCCGGAACTCAAACTTATGATCTCCTAAGCGATAAAGCTATATGCTATTTTTATATCATTTCATGACATCATCACTCCTTTTTTAGCAATATTGCAATCTTTTTGCTAACAACCTTTCTTTCAATACAAAGAAGTGGAATTTACTTTAGATACTTTTATTCTCTTCTACAACAGTCTTTATAAATTCAGAATTAAATTTTCTTATATCCCCATTAAGTTTTCTTAATACTATTTATATATAATAAACTTTATTGATTGCAAATTATGTACAAGTATTAACATATGAATAGGGAAAAAAATACATGATATATGATCCATAGCTTATACAAATAGTCATTATGACTAATATTTAAGCAGATAAAATGATTCAGTTTTATGTAGGTGAAAGTGCAGTTTATATCATTCTAAAATAATGAACAACGAAGAAAAATATTGTTCTGCCAAATAATCAAATCTCATTGTTTATAACTTACAAGCTTAAGAGATAGGGGTCATGTGATCTATGACTCTTAATTTGACTATTCTTTTAGTACTTCTAGATAAATATTTTAGTGCTTATAAATATGTATTATGCCACTCATTTTATTTTTTTTAAAGAACATTGTATTTTTTTTTGTCAAAAATGACAGAGCACAGAGCAATCACTTGGTTCTAAGAGTGTGAATCATTGCTATGGTATTATAAGAATTAAAAATTTTAATATTTTTCTCAAGCATTTGTTTAAGATTAATTATTTGCTTGTGAAATACGAAGTGTCATAAGGATGAGAAGTATGGACAAATTTGAAAAATTTGTATCATATCTTCTGGATGACTAATACATAGAATACATATGAAATCCAGTTTTTTAAATACTATTTTAAAAGATTCCAGCTATTTTATTCTTCTACATATGTCATTTTGAAAATATTTCTGGCTTTCTTTATACATCGTCTAGCCATAGTTTTCAGATGAATAGTTGTTTTTTTTTTGTACTGATTATCTAAAAATCTAGTCATATAAAGAATTTTTATCTTTTTATTGAACTCATTCATATTTGAACCATCATTAAGTCCATTAATATTTCATAATGATTGTCATTTCTAGCTTAAATTCATTAAAATATTTATGAATTGTGACTATTGTATTTCTTAATAACTTTTGTCTCTAGATTTCTGCTGCATATTTTATAACTTACTAATTGATTATCACTTCCTTTATTAAGTTCATTAAATACATTATGTTCAAAATACATATTTGCTGTTAATAAAATATAATTCAATTCTGCTAAATCTTTGAAGACTTGTATTTTTTCTCCCCCCAAAATCACTACATATGAACTTTTCTCCCAGAAAATAGTACAAATCTATGCTCTTTTTTACATTTACCTACCCAAATTTACTAATAGCACTTTCATCTAATAATTTTCCAAAATATCCCTCAAAAATTTTAACATGTTGTTTGGTCCGATCCAAAGCATTTTTTTTCATCTAAATGAAAACTTTTTCATCATAATATAAGCTATTGAGCTTAGATTGAAAATATTTTTTGTGTTTTCAATTTCATTCTCATAGTTTTGTAGTTAAGTAGAGATAAAAGGTGGTTGCTTGCATTAGATTCTAAGATCTAGATGCAGTGCTCTCAGATCCAAAGCTCCTCACTGACGAAGGCCACAAGCCAGAAACTAGTCTGGGGATATTGGATGAGTAGGCATTAGATAGGGATTTTATGCACCAGCCTTCTGGCATCCATTGATTACTCTGTTTAGCACAGGTGGCAATACTGTATGGAGAGTTTTGCTCTGTTTATGAAATTTTTTTCCAGTATAAGCATGAATTTTTGCTCTTTATAAACTTTCATTAAATCTGAATAATTAATTTTAAAATCTATCTCATATATTATCAATTTCTATTGTCACCCTTCCATTTTTTATATATCTATAAACAATCCCACACTTCTTATTCTTATAATATATGTACAGTATTTTTTAGTAAAATACGTGCCTATTTTTCGAATCAATAATTTTTCATCTTTTCTTCTAACTTCACAAACCCTGATGAAGTTCCATTTAATATTAAACAGTTTATTATTCATTTATGCAATTTTTTTTTACTGGTATAGCTGTAGATAGATAAACAAAAGATCATAATACTATGATAGCTTAAGTATATAATTTACCAATTTTTAAAAACCTCTGCTTTTTGTCACCATTCTCTGTAGCCATTGTTTATTGTTATCTACTCATGATTTTAAATTTAAAAGAACATTTATGCACATATTCATACATTTGCCTATCTTCAAGAAAACTCAATCAATGTCTCAATTATAGACTATCATGCTGCAATATCAAGAACATATGGAATGCTTCAAGTTTTCAAAGATAAATCAAAATGCTTCTTTTTGCAGACATATTTAATTCCCAGAATGACCTCATGGTGTCACCTATGTTCGAATTGTATTGAAATCATGTGTATTCATGTTTGAACATGTTTAAGCTAACACATGTGTAAATTATTCATGTGTAAGCTTTGGAGTAAAAATGGGTGATCACAATTTTGAGCAACATATTTGTATCAAATTTTGTGTAAAAATCGGCAAATACTGAAATGTTACAACTATTGTAAGTGTTATGTGGTGACGATGCTATAAAAAATTGAGTGTATTTGAGTGGCATAAGAGGATCAAAGATGGGCGAGATGTGATGCATGATCCCAGAAGGGGATAGTCAAAAACAATGACTGATGTTAATGTTAACAAAGTGCGAGATGCAAAAAGTGTGAGACTGATAATTGAAGAATTGCACCTTAATCGAGAAACAAGTTAATTTTAAATAAAGAATTGGGCATAAGAAAAATTTCTGTGAAGTATGTGCCAGATCTTGACATATGAACAGAGAGACTTTTGGGCCAAAAATATCAATTACACAACTAAACCATTCCGTCTATTTACCTGACACAGATCTCTGTGATTTTTGGTTATTTCCAAAATAAAAACTGCGCAGAAAAGATAATCATTCTTTACTATAACTGAAATCCAAAAGAATTTGAAATAGCTGCTCAACAGTATTCCTGAAAATGAGTTCCAGGTGTGCTTTCAGAAATGAGAAAGGCCATTTTGATCAGTGTATAGATGAACAAGGAAATACTCTGAAGGTAACAGTATCTACTAGTATACACTTCCACATATATAATTTACAAAGATGCATTCTGGGAATTTAATTGTCCCAGCTCGGATATTTATAAGTTTAAATATATATGTGCATATAAAAAAATTTAATTATCTAAAATTTAAGTTTGTAAAATAGTATAAGGCAGGGGTGGGAAAATAGCGGCCTGAGGTGCAAGACAATCAGAAAAAAATCTGCCTTGAACTGAGATTTCCTTTCCATGCGCGACCAAAGATTCGCCTCGTATTTTCCACTAGGATGGCCATGTCAATACACATTTGCAGTGTAGATACGATATGCAGTGCTTTTCCAGTTGATCTGGTTAATTTCAATTTTGTTTTTGCATTAGCAAATATATACATTTCCAACTTTAGTGAAACTATGAACCCTCTGAAAAAGCTAAAATCAGTGATGAATGTTGTGTGTTTAAGGAAGTGTAGACAAACAAATATTTCTTTGGTAGTACAGGGAATAAAGCAGAATGTTTATTGTGTTATGAAAAAAAAGGTGCGGCCCTCTCCTAACCTTCGCTTCCACAGTGACCCCCAATGCGGCCCTTCACCAACCTCTGTGGCCCCGACTAAAACAATTGCCTACTCCTGGTACAAGGTAATAGCTTAAAAGGGAAATGAAATTTTTGTATAGATGTCTATATATTTTTTATGAGAATTTAGTTCCCACTCATAAAATATCATATATATGTATAAACTATACTTGCTTATTTTTCTAGTTAAAAAAAAAAAAAATCGGCATGTTTTTTTCATCTGTACTAATTTTAAAACTGGTTTAAATTACGAATGCAATCTGGATTATTGTATTAGTTGATAACATCTAAATTCTACTACAAGGAAATTGCGAATCAAATGATTGATTTTGTATTTTTTGCATATATTAAAGAGTAGTCACATTTTTGTTGAAGAATTAGCATTTATAAATTATTTTGATTTCATAAACTATTCACAATCCGGTAATTTGAACGATCATCAGAAGTTGTTTTAATGTGCAATGATTAAATTTAAAAAATATAGTTGAGTGACATTTAAAAAAATTTCAAGGATTCATATAACACATTAATCACGATCAACCATTATCTATCTACAAACATGATACAGTTTTTTTTACGTTTAATACAGTTTCTTGAATTCATAGTTTTTCTTCTCCATATCACTTCAGCAGATGTATTAACATATATATAATATAATTATAGGAAAAGTTTTTGAGAAACGTATTTATAAAAAATATATATATCATAAGGGGGAGGATAAACAGTAGTTTGAATTGCAGTAGCTAAACTTCTGTAATTAACAATAAAAAAATAATTAAATAAAACGAACTAAAAAATTTACAGTAATAAGTGTCCGTTTTATTTATTTATCCTAATTTTTTTTCCCCATAAAATATTTTTATTTCCGTTAACTAGAATCAATAATTATATATTTCATAATTATGCCTGAAATAATTATATTCGTTTCAATAAAATATTTGTTTTTTAACTCATTAAAATCACGGCAGTTTTTTTGATCTAAAGTTTCGTGAGCTAAAGTTCAGATTAAGGTTGAAATTTTAAACTTTGGTTTGAATATTCAGACATATTTTTATCGGGTCGCCCCCCCCCCCCCGCTTTTTTTTTTCAAAGAAAAAAACACATTCATAAATAAAACACTTAAAAGTTTTTTCATCTAAAGATTTTTTATAAACATTTTTTGTAAAATTTCTATTGAACTTTCAAATTTATTGAATGTATTATAAAAACAATAATATTAAATTTTAATTTAAGATAAAACTATAAAGTTAAAGTAGAATTTAAAGAAGTCAAACAATACCATTTACATTAGCAAAAATACTCAGATCTATCAAGGCAGCTAATATCAGTGGCGACCCGTTCATAGGGACCGCAGCCCTGCACCCCCCCCTTCAATGTAAAACATAGGGTTTTGTTTATTATCCTTCTCAGTGCCATCTTATATTACTAACCCACCTGATCACACACATGTTGAAAAGATAAATAATCACCAATATACGTATTTAGTGTAAAAGTCTGAGTTCGAATCCCGCATATTATATATATAAATGCAGGTGTTAAGCCTGTACAATGTATTAATTTATTATCTTTCTTAAATTTGTATATCAATTAAATTCCTATATGTGTCTTACACAAATGTACAAACAGAATACACCGTCTAAGTAAAGTGGCAAAAAAAGTATCCACAATATACTTGTAGTGATTTTATGTCTCGCTTAGATATATGCTCTTTTTGTTTGCTCTCTCTATTGGATGAGCAAAAGTTATTGCAGCTTAAAACAAGTGTTCATAATCTTCTTATAAGTGGTTATTTACTTTGAAGATATGGTACATTTTTGTTTATTATTTCGATTGTCACCCTAGCACTATGAATTTTCACGGGTTGCCACCGCAGTTAATCAAAGCAAAAGTAAATAAAAACAATTGGATACTTCTTATTTTTTTAACAATTCATAAATAATAATAATAATAAAAAAAAATTACAGTTTGGTGTGTAATTTATTCAAAATGGTTGAAAATCACTAAACATCACATGATCATTACTCTTTATGCTTACACAAGCTATTTACACAGAGGTTAAAACTCTCCATATAGTAGCACCACTCAGTGCAAGACAGAATAATCAATGGATGCAAGAAGGTTTGTGCATAAAATTTCTATCTAGTGCCTACTCAACCAATATCCCCAGACTAGTTTTTAATTTGTGACTTTCATCAGCGAGGAACCTTGAATCTGAGAGCACTGAACTGAAATCTTAGGATCTAATGCAATCTTCTAGCAGCCATCTTTTATCTTATTAGCTAACTATAAAGATTTGAGTCCAAAATGAAAACACAATAATGTATAGTTGTATCAGTTCAGCATCCATTCTTTTATGTCTTTGGTTCTTAAGGTAGAAATTAGTCTGGGGATATTGGATGACTAGGCACTAGATAGGGATTTTATGCACAAACCTCCTTGCATCCATTGATATTGCTCTGGCTTGCACTGAGTGGGGCTATTGTATGGTCTCTGTATAAATGAACTTTTTTATTGCATAAAATCTATTACAGTACTGAAATTATTAGCTGGAAGTCAAACTCCAGTAATGCACTATTACTTTAGATATAACGTGTGAGTTAGCAAAATTTATAATATTTAAAGTACTAGCACATTATCGGAGCTTGACTTCTGATCTAATAATTTTTATTGCATAAAAGAAAAGCACATACAAAGATATTTAGAAGAAACATGAATCACATTAAAAAATCTGCAAAAACGAGACCTGGATAATATATCTTTGATATTTGTTACATGTTAGTTCTGAATCAAAATACATTTTGCCTATGTTAAATAGGCTTAATTATAATTTTCTCTGTATAGAAAATTAAAAAAAAAACGAAAATAATTAACATTACCATATATCAACAGAAAAATATGTAATTTTATCACATCTGTTGTTTTTGAATATTTTAAAGAGGCTTTAAATATAGGAGAGTTATTAAAGAAGGTATTCGAATAATGTTATTCTTCAGTTCATAAGCATTTTAAATGCAGGAAATGACAAAACTGGGATACAATCCATGGATCTGGAGTTACAGAATTTGCACTAAACCAAGTACAAGCAGGTCAGAAAGATTATAAATTGAGAATAAAGACTTTATGCAAAAATTTGAGAAATGTAATATTATATATATATATAGGATCGAAAATAAAGTGCATGAGTGAGAGAAGAAACAGATGCTGAAGTGGAATTGGGTTGGGCACATTGCTAGAAAAGATGATACTAGATGGGCAGTTGAAATCTTAAATTAAATTCTAAAAGATTGTAAAAGACCTAGAAGGAGACCTCGTGTGAAATACATGGATGAAATAAGGAAGTGTGCTGGAGTGATATGGAAAAGAGAAATTGGACATGGAAAAAACTGGATTAAAATCAGAGAGATCTTCATCCTATAGTGGACTGATAATGGTTGAAAAGAATAGTGATGACGACATATATGTTGTAATCTCATTTAACTGAATTAAAATGAGCTTTAAAAAAACAAGTAAATGAACGTTAAATGTTATGTAGAAAATTATATTATAAAACTTAATTGAGATATCTAATTTAGCTTCGGTGTGTCAGGAATTAATTACAATGTAATGATTTTTCTTTTGTTAAAATATTTGTTTTATATATTGAAAATGATTGACGAAAAAAAAAAACATTAGAAAAGCCTACTTTATAAATATTTTACTTAATCTTCAGTAAAGAATTGAAACATAAATTTACAAGTTTGACATTGATCATGAATAAATTGTTAACATTTCGTTTATTAAGATGAATAGTAAAAAAGTGACATTGAAAACGAGATTTGAAAGGTTTTGTGGGAAATTTAAATTTTGTTACTTATATTAACAATGCTTTGGGCTAACTATAGCATTTTTATAATTTCATTTATGTTATTTGATTGGCATTTTATTAAGATTTATTCTGAATGATTCCAATATTTAATTATGAAATTTAGATTGTATGTACAGTGATGACTGCGAATTGGGTCACAAACTCACAATATTGATCTAATTTAAATCTTAAAATAAATTAAGTATGTAAGGTTTTGAGTTAAAAAAGTAATTTTTAAGTAAAGGTTTTGATATATGTCATCATGGTCACAAATGGTTGAACAAAATATACTTAATAAAAATAAAAATCTACTTTTTATATAAAAAAGTATATTTCCCCAAATATATATGTTTAAGCAGGGCTGCTATGTGATAAGAAGCACCTTTGTGCAAGATAAATTTTGCCACCCCCCCCTATGAAATACAATTTGTAAATTAAAAGACAATTTTTTCTAGTGCTTTCGCAAGAAAAACTTGAAAATATAGCTTTAGTCATTTAATGTATTCGGTAACTACTTTATGTGTTATATTCATTTATTTCTATAAAATAAACATGGAGAAAGAACACATGCTAAAATAAAACATATTAATTAGATTTGCCATGACATCTTGATTAAAAATCTTTCCATTAAAATCTTTTTAAATAAATCAGTTTACACGTGAAATTAAAATAATAGTAATGAAAACATTCCACTGCTACCCTCCTCTTCTCAGAACGGTTCTGATATTATATAAATAATTATGTAAATTATAAGTTAGTTACCTAGTTATTAAAAATATTGTGTATAATCAGAATATGATTCTTTGGAAGCTCCAGTCTTCATAGTAAGGGAGTAAAGAGAGCTTGACACCTGTCTTATCTCCATTATTCTTTCTTAATCAATATTTAGATCAACTTTAACCAGCAGGTCATTTATTAAAAGTAGTTGTTTGTTTGAAAACCAATTGAAAATCTCTCACACCTAAACTTAACAAAAGTATATTCCTTCAATACACATTGCCACTATTATTTAATTTCTTATCTGGCGTTATTACATTAACAAAACTGCATTATATATATATAAGCCAAGGTTTTAAACCATTAAACATCACATGATCACCATTCTTTATGCTTACACAAAGTGTTTTTAACAAAAAGGCAAAAATTTTCATATAGTAGTGCCACTCAATGCAAGCCGGAATAATCAATGGATGCATTGATTACTCTGGTTTGCACTGAGTGGTGCTACTGTATGGAGAGTTTTGCCAATGTTTCAAATTTTCTTATTTACATTGATTATATTTTATTAGGACCACCAAATTAGACAATTTTAAATAATGCATCTAATATAACTCTTGCATCATATTAATACCTTCTTGCTAAAAAGAAAGTTCTTTGTTTTCCAAATCCATTTTTAATTCAGAATCTCTCAGACACAAAACTTGTTTACATTTTCTATTAAGAAGGATTAAACCTCGGGTCTGATTATTGATTACAGTTAAAATACTTTCACTTATTTTCATTCAATAATAAAAATTTCCCATAAAATTTATTAAGAATTAAATAATTTAGCATGCAATATCTTTTTAAAATATGTTTTTACTCATTCTTTTTTTCTTAGATTTTAACTGTAGTGTGAATCAATTTAAAGTTTTTAGCTAAATAAAACATCCAAGAAAAAGGCTGTTTAGTAAATCTTGTAAAAAGGTAATACAGAATAATAATAATAATAATAAAAAAAGAGAAAGATAACACCTTTAAAAAAGTGTTAGCACAACATAGCCTCAAACCCAAAAGAGATATTTCAGAAGCAGACGTTCTACCAATACTGCTAAATAAACAACATGTTTAAAACTTCTAAAACATTATTGATAAAGATAATTTCATCATATGCAGAATTACTGTACTTTTTATATAAATTAGGATATTTAAATAAAAAATGATTGGGAAATCTAAACATTTTTATTTACATATACACTTTATTAATTATAGTAATGAAATGGCATCAGCCTATTCACTTTTGTGCAATGATACAATATAGATGAAAATATTTCGAGGTTAGAGCAACTGACACAGTAAATTTAAATAGGGAAATATATTCTTATGTTTAAATAATAAATATTTACAATCAGAATATGTTTCTAGGAATGAAGTGATTCAGAAATCTAAACATTTATGAATACGTTTATTAATTATCATGACAAAATGGCATTGGTCTATTCAATTTAGTATAATGATAAGAGTATATATGTAATATATTTCGAGCTTGTGTTTAGAAATTTGCAGTCCAGGTAGTTGTCACAAATAAGTTTAAAGAAGTATTTCTCTTATATTTAAATAAAAAATATTTACATTTAGAGTGTATTTTTAACAATGAAATGATTTGAAAATGTAAACAATTTTATTTACATATACATTTTATTGTCTTGATGTCGTGGTGCACCAGTAGAGAAGTGCCTTTGTGTCCTGCACAACTGCACAGCCATAAGCAGCCGTTCTGTATGCAAGGGACAAATTTACAATAATGAATAATTTCTGTTGCTCATTTATTTGACCATTGATAGCTTTTTGACTCTGGGAATAAATTACAAAGAGAGCTGCAGAGATAATTTTGAAATTAATTCCAGACTGGAAATTTAAATTTTTTTCATATTTTTGTATAGAAATTTATTACTTGCAGGCTTCTTGGTGGTTCTGCCGTGTCTGACCACAGTACACTTGGATCTCGTTTTGGATTATTTTAATGCGATTTTGAAGTTATGCGATTTGTGTTTCTTCTTAATATCTTTCATATTTCACCATATTTATTAGATATCAAAAAATTTAAATTATTAATAACTTATTTTGACTTGAAATACTTTTTTTTTCTTTCAAAAATATAACGTTATATTAGCAGCTAACTTGAACAGGGCCGGCAGAAGCGGGCATGCAATGCATGCTGGGCATGCAATGCATGCTAGGCATGTGGGCGCTGGCAGAAGGAGGCGCCATCACTGAGAGATTAGCATCTGAAAAAGAAGGCGTCATCCCTGACAGGGGCACCAAAATCAAATTTGCATGCGGGCGCCTAGTACCCAGCGCCGGCTCTGAACGTGAATATGGCCTGAAGCTGTATTTAGAATTTTAGCTTCTATGTAAATAACCTACTTATACTAATGAGGAATTAATAATAATAGATTTATATTTACATATAAAAATATCGCAATAAATATTCAAAAATTTTAAACTTTTAAAATGTATTTTGTTAATTATAACAGAAATAAATATTTTTTTAGATTTTTAAAATAAATAATAATGAAGATTTTATTGATTTTATAAACTGAAAATAATATTTCTAATGATAATCTATAATCATTTTGTTTTGATTACAATCTCATTTTTTTAATATAGAAACAAAAAACCATGAACACAGCTCAAGACTGAAAGTGGCGCTGGTTGTATGTCACATGACGAATCTGATTTTTTAACATTTCATAAACGAACGCATATTCAAATAGCCAAATAACTGCTAATGATTAAAATATGTATGAAAAAATGTAAAATTAAATACTGTAGTTAATAAAAAAAGTAAAAAAAGTTTGTCTTGTATTTTTTTTCTTTCAAATATTTGAAATTTTTTATTAGTCATACTTTATTTCCTTATTTTTTTAATGCGAATTTTAAAGTAATTTTTCCTTCTTGCTTTGCTTTTATGCGATTTCTGAAAATTACAACCCCTATCCCCATTTTTCAAGGTAAGTTAAGTCTATTTTTGTGCGAACACTTTTGTGCACATTTTCTGAGGAACTTATCTACCGCATAAAACGAGACCCAGGTGTACATATAACTGAAAACTACCTATATTTAATATTTAATGCACAAAGTATAAAAGAATTAACAAAGGCATTCCATTCAAGTCTAAGTCTCTGATTAATTTCATACATTATGCTTCCATCTGTTTAATAATCTGATCAAGGTATTTGTAGCTGTTAACTCTTCCAATTCATGATCAATCTTTATTTTCTTTTTCTGATGAATTCTGTTAGATATTACTCTAGTCTTTTTATCATTTATATTAATCCTATTTTTTTACTTTTACTTGATAACCCTTTAAAATTTCCTGAATATATTTACAAAAAATAGATCAATTGCAAAATGTAGAATGGGTTAGATTATCTTTATTTACTTTTACTCCCTTAATTTTCTATTTTAACCCACAAACTACTTTTTGTAAAACTGCTGCAATATCCTGGGTCTATATCTTGATAATCTAATACTTTAATCAATATATAAATGCTTATAGAACAAAATGCCCTTTCATAATCCATAAATCCAAAGCATAATGGCAATTCATATTCATTGGTCCTTTCTATAACTTCTCTCAATGCTTAGATATGATCTACTCTACTAAAATCACTTTTAAATCCAGCTTGTTTTTTTTTTATTTGGTTAAAACTCAAAGTTTGCTGTGGGCAAATTGTAATTATTTTGGTAAAGATTTTATATAAAACTGATAGAAAACTAATGGGTCTCTAATTTCTAGTATCTTCTTTATTACCTTTTTAAAATATTCCGATTACTACTGCCTTCTTACAATCATTTTTTCATCTTTATTATTTAAATATTTGGTATCTAACTTGCCAACAATTTTTATATGTCACCATTGGCTATTTTTAAGATATTCATTATAATTTCATCATTATCTGGTATTTTCCACTTCTTTATAGATCTAATTTTATGTCTAACTTTTTCATTTAGAATATTGGGCAATTGCTAAGATGTAATACTTATATGAATACTTTATTTTCTTGTTTTTTATTACTACATAATTCTTTATAGAGTTCTTTCATACATCTCATGATGTCACCTTTTGTTTCTATCTTCTTCTTAGTGCAAAAATAAGTTTCCTAACAATATCAATATGTTGTTGAACACTTTTGAGACTTTTATTCTCTTCTATAGATTTCAATGCTATTTCATATTTATATTTTTTATATACTCTTTTTTTCACACTATCTTACCAAACTCTAGACATTTAAGTTTTCTTCATGGATTATAATATTCCACCTTTTTATCATATATTGTTTTAATCCAGTAGAAAATTTACTGGTAAATTGATGCTATTTGCATTAACTATCTTTGTCGCAGTTCTTAATAATATATCAGCTATTTTCTGATTGATTTCTTTCAAATCTAAACCATCTTCAAAATTGATTATATCAATTGTGAATACTGTTCTTCTTAATAAATTTATGCTTTCTAGTTTTGCATTAATATATATCTTACATCTCGCTAATATATATCTTACATCTCGCTAATCGATGATCACTTTATGTGTTGAATCTATTAAGAACATTACAATCTTGAAATACATATTTTCTGTTAATAAAAATATCCAATTCTGCTCTACCTTCTTTTGGATACTTTCATGTCCTATTCCATTTAACATTTTTTTCAAAGAAAGAATTCACAATATACATTTTTTTTATTCTGAAACTCCACAAGTCTATATCCTCTTTTATTCTATCACCATAATCAAATTTACCCATCAAATTTCAAATATTTTCCAATTTTAGCATTAAAGTCCCCATGATAATTTTGAATGTTATTTGGACTGATCAAAAGCCTTTAATACATCTTTATAAAAATCCTGTTTCTTCATCACAATGAGAACTTGTTTAGGCATAAACCTGAATTATCTGCATTTGGTATTTGCTATTAGGTTGAATAATTAATCTTGCCACTTTGTATGATACACTATCAATCTCCACAATATTGTTCTTCAACTTTCTATTTGTAATGATTCCCACTTCATTTGTGTCTTCCATACTTGTGTCTTTGCAATAAAATACATTTTCATTTTTCAAATCAATATTCTGTTCAT
Organism: Epiperipatus broadwayi; assembly: GCA_028023455.1. Classification (NCBI taxonomy): domain Eukaryota; kingdom Metazoa; phylum Onychophora; class Udeonychophora; order Euonychophora; family Peripatidae; genus Epiperipatus; species Epiperipatus broadwayi. The sequence goes on along the minus strand of JAQFVV010006240.1, from coordinate 4,324,262 downwards.
CTTTTTTTTAAATTTTATAATGTACAACAAATTTCTATTCAATATTAAACAATTCTTCTTCCATTTCATGAAATTCTTCCTTCGCTTGAAAGTGATTTCTGTTATATTAAAATAAAAATTCATCATTGAATAGTACCCTGGGTCCACAATCATAAAAGTATTAAAACTTTCTGTCTTTGCCACCAAATGCAGTCTGGCTGATGACTTTATATCTTCCTGAGATTAAGGGCCAAGATTTAATTTGTCAGCCATGATTGTTAAAAACATTAATCCCACCTCCTCCCACGTATTAATTCTACCTTTGATAAAACTCAAGTGATGTTTCAGTTAAGAATTTTTAGATAACAAGAAAAACCATGGCGTTTTTTGATCTTAAACTTAGAACCAAATAACTACACCATACTGGTTGATATATATATTGTAACGAGCACAGACGTTCGTTACATTGTTGTTTTTTTTATTTTTATTTATTAAACATGAAAGTAAATTAAAAAGTTCGCATTTAAAAATTTTCTTTAAGAATTAAAAATTGAAATTAAATATCAACTTAAACTCTTATATATTAAATCGCACAGATAATGAAAAATTATTAAAATAAAAATTTATTAAAGAAAAAGTATTTTAAAGCTAAATTTTAAAAAGATTTGGAGATAAAATTATATCTTTAAATTTATCTTTAAACATATTTTTGATTTGGAAAACAGGTTAATTAATCAGAAATGGAAATGATTGTTAATTAGTTAAATGTAAACCAGCCTTGGCATTTAAATGTAAAAACACCGGTCAGATAAGAAAACAATAGAAACTTTCAGCAAACGAAATAAATCCATTTGGAAATCGGACCTCAACGAAAAGGATCATCTCATCGATGACGTAACGTTAAGTCATCTTTCTCCGGATCGTTACAACTGGCTTTCCCAATCTGGGGCCGATCTTTAATAAACCACAAATACCCTGAGCAAATTTTGTCAAAATGAAATATTTTTATCTGTTTACATAAAGTCGTATACTTTAAATCTGATAAAAGCACTGCCAGAAAGAAATAGCACATATATTAAAAACCAACGGAAAGATATAAAAAAAATTTTAAAACTAATTTTTGTTAAAAAAAAAACAAAAAGTCAAAAGGTTGCAATAAATGTGTTTTTTTTTTTTTGTTGTTGATATATATTATGCTTTAACGTGTATAGGCGCCACAGCCACGTAAGTTTATGATCGAAATGTGGTGCCTTATGATGAGTACCTTTGGGAATTACTTAAGTGTAACCCTATTTATGCATTTCAATCAGTCATAAATAAGTTGGTGTATTTATAATTGTTCTGCAAATATACTTTAAATCCATTATTTCTTAAAACATATTTATCTCAATGCAACCTTCTTTAAATAAATAATTTATAAAATAACTTGCTTGTTATGCCGTGTGTAAAAATAAAATGTATAAAATAAAATAGAACTCTTGTGGGGAGGGGTGTAAACGTAAATGGTCCTTAGGTAAGCGATAGTCAACATTTCATTTTTCTTTTTGTATATAGTCCTTTTGTAAAATTATTAACCGGATGTTTGTAAATGTCTTCGTCAATCGTGTACCGTAATTACTAACCCTAAGTAAAATATTTTTTTTTTTGATCATTTTTTTAAGTAACTTTACTGATATGTAACGAGCACAGACGTTCGTTACATTGTTGTTTTTTTATTTTTATTTATTAAACATGAAAGTAAATTAAAAAGTTCGCATTTAAAAATTTTCTTTAAGAATTAAAAATTGAAATTAAATATCAACTTAAACTCTTATATATTAAATCGCACAGATAATGAAAAATTATTAAAATAAAAATTTATTAAAGAAAAAGTATTTTAAAACTAAATTTTAAAAAGATTTGGAGATAAAATTATATCTTTAAATTTATCTTTAAACATATTTTTGATTTGGAAAACAGGTTAATTAATCAGAAATGGAAATGATTGTTAATTAGTTAAATGTAAACCAGCCTTGGTATTTAAATGTAAAAACACCGGTCAGATAAGAAAACAATAGAAACTTTCAGCAAACGAAATAAATGCATTTGGAAATCGGACCTCAACGAAAAATCATCTCATTGATGACGTAATGTTAAGTAAATCCTTCGAATACGTATAAAAGGAAAAATTTTGGAAATTATTAATTAGTGACTGGAAATTGATTATTACGATGTGACTATATGTAGTAGTACGGAGTTGGAGGAATTGACAGACGCACGGTCAATTCTTTCAGCTGTTAAAGAAGGGAGAAATGAACTATCGTTTCCTACATTGAGGACCAACTAAATTAAAAAACCTCCGAATGAATAAATAAAACAACGGCTAAATGGATACCAATTTTAGGACGGCGTGGGAATTTACGTTCATGGCAAGCAACAGATAAAGTTGGACGTTTTAAAAATCATAAGAACTTATATATTCACTTGAAACAATAAGAACTCTAAATTTTAAAACTTTTTAGTAAATAATGCAATAGAATCCTATCTGACCAAACTAAATTCTTCATTAATAATGTTATTTGATGTATTTTTTTTCTTATTTATTTTGTAAAATCATTTCCATTTATTTATTTTTTGTTCTTTAAGTTTTATTATGATTGTTGTTTTCCGTTAAATTAATTATATAAATGTTAAACTTAAGTCGGGCGTGAATGGCTGTATAGATTTGTAAAGTTATATTAGGGGAGGGTAATCTTAGGTTATTTGTTTCGTGGTTAGATTGGTTCAATGGATTGGATATATTGGTGTGATTAGTAAATGTAATATTGATTCGCTACGGGCAGAATCGCTTCATACGCCGCACACTTCCGTTTGCCTATGGAAGGAATTATAAGTCGGATACCGCAGTTCCTTTCTATGGAGTTTTTTGTTTTATTGCTCTTCTTTGCAGATAGATGTAATATTCCTATCTCATAAGAGGCAATTTCTTCCCTTAACCTTTTGTGCTGCCGTATGTTATTACATTGAATACATCGATATATCAGATGAATTGATGCCAGTTTGACTACGAATTTTAGTCTAAGGTTAAATAGGGATAGAATGTTTATTTTCAAAAGCAAATTTATCTGGTCTATTCATGCTCGACCCTAAATAAAAAATGCATTAAATTTAAGTTGTTTATAGACGCTTGCATGGATTGTTTATCGGTTAACTATATTTGCGTTTTCATATTTGATCAAAATATATAGACATTCGATAAATAATGATACCTTACGGTGAGTATCTAAAATGTATTTATTCGGAGGTCTTTTAAGTTATTGGTGACAATGCAAGTATCTTATGGTGAATACTATTGGGTTACGTATAAATTTCCCTCCGCAATTGTCAGTAATCAATAATTTTATATTTTGATCGCTTATGTTTACTTTGGAATGTTTTTAACCATGTAATCTATGTAACCGATCTATAGCAACTTATTATAACAAGTTTTTATAATCCCATCTGTGCGAACTTAATTAAAATGTAAACTTATAATATAATAGAAATTAAAATGTAAATTAAAATCTAAGGTAAAGTTAAAAATAATGTTAAAATGTAAAACTAATACTAAAATAATTTTAAATCTTATATATATGTGCATAAATAAATGTTTGTATGTTAATTACTGGCAGTGGCTTATTTTATTCCTTTTTTTTTTTATATATATATACTCTTAGATTATCTTATTAAATCTCTGCTATTCCACTGAGCTAGTGACATGGGCTAACGACCGGAATCAAAATTTAAAAAAAAGAAAAAAATTTTTTTTTTTTTTTTGACTTACGTATCTGCCTACTTTATAAATTTTTCTAGGTTCAAATGCCTAGATGGCGCCCCGTAGTGCAGTTTACGTTAAGTCGCCTTCTCCGGATCGTTACAATATATTGTGAAATGCCCATCCATATTTATTTACCATATGAATAATCATATAGTAATAATAGTTACAATGACAAGACTGTATGGAGTAATATAAGAAATTTGCTCTGCTCAGTATCTTTAAGGTCTATAAGAGGAATTAAAGATCTCCTTTCAGTTTACAGCAAATTTCTTTCTGCAGCCAACTAATAATTAAAAAAACAAATATTCTATATTGATTTCAATTTTTCTTCTTTTGAAAAAGTGTTTAAAATATATTTATAGTCTTTTGTAAAAAAAAATACTTCAGATTTAAAATTTAATTATTTATATTTTTTTCATGTACTTGTAGTTTAATATAATAAAATATTCTTAAATACAATTATATAAAAATGGGGAGTTACCCAATGTACCAGTATCATTGATTGTTGAACATTGTTTTAAAAATTATTCTCCATCATAATAGTAATTTTATAAATACCATCATTCTTTAGTACTAGGTTATAACTATTGTAACGCGTGATACAGTGTTCAAATATATTATTCATTTAAGATAACGTCAAAACAAAACCGATCTTAAAAATTATATATATATAGTTAATTAATTAAATATCACTCAATATGTAATAATATTAATGTTACATTTACTTTTGACTTCTATAGAAACTTTATGCATTTTTAGCAGCAACATTTGATAAAAAAAATCAACCAATTTTTTGCTAGATACATATTTCTGTCAATAATCTATTGTCATCGAAAGCCTGAGAAAGCAATTGAGATTCCGTTAAACTTTGCAGCACAATTTTTATTTAAGTCCATTTACAACATTTAACATCAAAACAGTAGCAAATTCTCAATACAGTAGTGTCACCCAGTGCAAGCTTTAGTAAGCAATAAGTGCAAGAATATTTGTGTGCATAAAATCTCTATCTAGTGGATGAGCAGGTGCTAAATAGGAATTTTGTACACAGGCCTTCTTGTATCCATTGATTACTAAGGTTTCCACTAGGTGACACTGCTGTGTGGAGAGTTTGCTACTTCTTTAACAGCTTGTGTAAAAATAGGAAATAGGGATCACATAATGTTTTAGTGGTTAACATTTACCATTGCAGATAAATTTAAATAAAAAAGTGTTGCAATGTTTGACGGCCTATATATTTGTTTCCAAAGCTGTTGATGTTATCAGGTTAATGACCAAAACACATCTATCAAGAGATTAATTCATTTTTCATTAAGTGTTGCTTGAAATATCATAAACATTTTGATTGAACAATCATAAAGTACTATATTTTATTCACATCATTATTTGTGTGCATAAAATCTCTATCTAGTGGATGAGCAGGTGCTAAATAGGAATTTTGTACACAGGCCTTCTTGTATCCATTGATTACTAAGGTTTCCACTAGGTGACACTGCTGTGTGGAGAGTTTGCTACTTCTTTAACAGCTTGTGTAAAAATAGGAAATAGGGATCACATAATGTTTTAGTGGTTAACATTTACCATTGCAGATAAATTTAAATAAAAAAAGTGTTGCAATGTTTGATGGCCTATATATTTGTTTCCAAAGCTGTTGATGTTATCAGGTTAATGACCAAAACACATCTATCAAGAGATTAATTCATTTTTCATTAAGTGTTGCTTGAAATATCATAAACATTTTGATTGAACAATCATAAAGAAAGTACTATATTTTATTCACATCATTATACATACTATGACTCCTACCCATTATTTACTTGAATACAAATCATGCTATTTATTTATATGCATGTATTCATATATAAAATCTTTGTTTAAGTTTAAAGCCCAACTTGGTGTTATTTTAAGATGTGCTCATTAAAATTTTGAACCAATTTATTAAGAGACTAATTATATAAGCCCAGACTTATTTATATCTTAAGCAAAATATTTGAATTGATATTTTAAATATTCCTGTGATTTTCCCAGTGATTATAAACCTAAAAATAAATAACAATCAAAAAAGCAAGTCATATATAACGTGACATTACTTTTATAAGCTTGTAGTTACAAAAATGCAATACAGAGAGCGCACCAATAGCTATTGCATTTTGTAACTACAAGCTTATAAAAGTAATGTCATGTTATATATGACTTGCTTTTTTGATTATTATAATTTTACCTTTAAGGCTTTGGCTATGCCGAGACTATTAAAATATGGTAGATCTGAATTTAGTTCAGTCCCATATAGCTATTTAAATTAGATAGCTGAACTTAAAGACATTTTCATGTCAAAAATTTCAGAATTTCTACTTAAATATACGTATGAAATAAGTGCTGGATTTTGAGTTGATATTTTAAATCTAGTGTCTGAATATTCTAGATCTCCACTGATGTGAGCCATAAGCTCGAAACCAGTTGTTCTGAAGATGAGAGTGTTCTGGATAGAGATTTTAAATGTTTTCTCATACCACACTTATTAATTAAGAGCTTGTTTGAGCTATAGGTACACCCTCTGTATTGCTTAAAAATAAATATTCATTAAGGGCCTGTTTGATTCTATAATATTTTAAACAGGTGTAAAATGTTTTTATCTCTAAACATAATGATAACAATAATATCCTCGAAGATTTAAATATTAATGATGATAATTTATATCATATAGTCAACAAAAAATCAAAGTCATATATTACATGACTCAATTTTTAAGCTTGTAAATAAAAATAAAGAGCTCTGCTAATTTGCTTTAACAAGCTTTATTGATAAATGCCAGCTAAACAAAGCATTTAAAAATCTCTATCTTGAAAACGACTTCTTAGTCTCAGATAAATTGTTTCATGCTTTGGCACTCCTCAGTATGTGCTAGAGTAGTTTCAGACACTAGATCTAAAAATACCAACCCAAAGCCAGCATTTATCTAAATGCTATCTATTGAGGGGAAAATCTGAATTTTTCAGACACCTACATGAGTTCAAACTCAGCTATCCAACTCAAGCAGCTATATAGGGCTGAGAGATCTTCAGCCAAACCATATATTAATAGCCTTAGCAATATAACATTGCTTAAGCCTTTAAAGCAAAGACTATAAATAGTCAACAAAAATCAAAGAAACATATCACAATGACTCAATTTTTAAGCTTGTAAATAAAAAATAAAGATCTCTGCGAATCTGCTCTAACAAGCTTTATTGATAAATGCCAGCTAAAGAAAGCATTTAAAAATCTCTATCTTAAAAACCACTTCTTAGCCTCAGACCATTTTTTTAAATAATTTTTATCAGTTCATTACTTTTACTATGCCATAGAATAATTACAGTTTTTGAAATTAAATTTAAGATTCTATTTGCATATATCTTACACATATTAGAATAAAATGAAGGCACAATATAGACTATATTTTGTTCCAAAGTCCCATTTTCATAAATTATACATCAAGTGTAATAGATCCAGTTTTGTTGATAACTACTGATTAGAATAGAATACATATTGTCATCAAAAAATGGAAGCTTGATACTAATAGTCATTAGAACAGTTTAACTTTTTTCAGGCTATGGACTTTTTCACTTAGTAACCAGACAATGGATATTATCAGAAATACAAGGGAGAACCCAAAAGTAATTGGAGTTCTATAATAAAAATATATTTATTTATTTTTAAGTATTATAAATTTAATCACTTTTAAATTACGGTCAATTTGACACAATAGACTTGTCTAAGTATGTTTTTCATTTTTCAAAGTAGTTCTAAATTTTTTTCTTCCTCCTCTGTTTTTGTTGTCTTCATATATAATATTGAATTTCAAAAATCTTGCTAGAGTAAGATGGAGGATAGAGAAAGTTGAAAGAATAGAATAAGATCTGATGTTGACTGCATGGTACAGTTGAAACTGTAATCAATAATAAAAGTTTTTTTTTTGCTAAAAAGTGAAATGTGTAAGATTTTTGAAATTCAATATTATTTTTCAAAGTAGACTGAGGACACTTGCAAAGTGGTGACTTTTAATGCCTGTGGCACCCTCCCCCCCCCCAACTACTACTAAATCTGCAAAAAAAAAAATGTTGCATAGAATGAGATTGAGAAAATAAATATAACTGATGGATAAACTGGGTTATGCTGAATTTAATTAAAAAGTGTTTCACACTCAAGACTTTATAAGATGACCCTTTGTCAGGGTTAACTTGTGCTCCTATTTTTGCCACAAAATGGGACATTTATATTTTATTGCATCACATAAATGTTTCCGAATTTGCAGATAAAATGCCTTACCATTATGAAGTAAATCAAGCATTGGTGGTCAAGAAGTCAGTGATGGCTGCTTTACAAGCAGTTGTCCTGGATTAGCATGTTCACTTCCCAGCTGATGCTACAACACATGAGAAAAGAAATGCTGTTTGCATAAAAAAAATCAGCATTGTTTTGACTCTGGACTTCGCCCACCACACTTTTTAGGGATATGGTGAATTTAACATTTCAATAACCCCAATAACATGTATTTACTCCTTCAATCCTGCATATTTATGCAGGATTGAAGGAGTTTTTTTACACAGAAATCATACATTACATGTTTGAATATGATAAAAAGAATAACATTGAACTGTACACAAATGACATTTTAAATCTGGAATATAATCATGATAAAATCATAAACGCCATAACAGATTGTACAAAAAATAAGAAATCTTCACTCCAATCAACAAATGGAACCTAAAAACTGGTTAAGCCTACCTTATATTCCAAAGATTGCACATAAATTAAAAAATATATGTAAAAATAAAATTTTAATATAAGCTTTCAAAGTGCTCCTTCACTTAACCTCAGCACATCAAATAGTCTATAGAATTATGTGCAGCCAATCAACTTGCAATGCTGCATATTATGGGGAGCCAAGGGCCAATTTGTTGACAAGACTTGCCCAATACAGATATTTATACAATAGGGCTCTCAGACACAAAGAGCATACTTCAATATTTACAGACAACAAACAGAAAACTGGTCATAGATTCAAACTAACAAAAACAGAGATAGTGCACATAGAAAGAGAGAGGATAGAAAGTGGAATATTAAAGAAGCATGTGCAATAGCTGGAGACCATTTTTCTACTAACAAAAAAGAAACAAGTGTACCCATTTCAAAAGTATGAGCTATTTGAATAATTGAATATGTAAACAGTTAATTAAACATTGACATAAAGAAACATTTAATTACATGATTATATGCCATGAATATGATATAGCAAAAATATATAGAAAGCATGCTAGGCAGTAATGAAACTAAATATTATTTAAAAAACTACCTTTTCTGTGTGTATTTTCACTTTACCAGATATTACTATTAAATAAATCAATGCTACTTTTATTAAATAAGTCTATATGATATATAAAACTATTTGTTTAGGAATTGTAATTTTTTAATTCTTTTAAATAAAGTGCTTAACACTTTATATTTTAATATTTGTTCATGATTAAATATTGAACTATTTAGTTATGTATTTGGTTATATGTTTGACCTCCCATGAATGTGTGACAACTACTTATTTTAATATTAATGTTCTATTATCTCATAAACTAGCAATCATGCATTCAATGAAATGGTCACACAGACAAGCATTCGTACATACATAGAAGAAAATGATGGAAACAGTGAATATGGTGTTTTATAAATATAAACAAAATCATGATATAAACATTAACTTATTCAGTTCACAGATGACGTTTATCATTGAATTGATAAAATAAACGTTGTTAATAATTGAGAGGGTATACATCAATTTTTATTCATCTTGGTTTTTTGTTTTTGCAAAAAACTGCTTAAAATATATTTTGTCTTTCATATCTGAAATACAGTGTCACTATTTAAAATGTAGATAGTTTTAAATCTCTTCATGAACACAAGGTTCAATACTTTGTGATGGAAAGATTCATTCCTCAACAAAATTTTATATAATAAAATATTCTCCAACACAATAATGTTTTTATTACAGTCAAATATCAGCCTTTCACGCTAATTGTGCATATGCTTTGCGAGTGTTAATAATAAATGAATACTTTCTCACCAATACAAGATATAGTATTTATGCAGGAATAAAAGGAATCCTCTTATTCCTGCAACTCAAACGCTTATATATGAGCAAATCTGAAGTACTGGCAAAGAAAGCGTGACAATGGGACAGTCACTTTAAATTACTATATATGTTGTCTAAATGAATGAAGCCGGTGAAATTATCTAGAATTTACTAAAGTATTCATTTATTATTAACACTCGCAAAGCGTATGCACAATTAGCGTGAAAGGCTGATATTTGACGGTAATACAATTGTTTACATACGCTATATAAAATAAATGCTTAAATAATGTTTTTATATAATTTTTTTTTTAACACTATCTTGATAACTTCTTCTTTAAAATAATAAGCAATTCTATTAACAAAATCATTTTTAGCTTTTAATTTTTATGATAACATGATAAAATGGTTTAAATATGCATTTAAGAGTAAGATCATCTATTATCTTGAAACACAACAGATCCATGAAACACAAATATAGAACTATACAAGAATTCAAATCATTTTGAAATTCTAAAAATATATCTGAACTCTAATAAAATATCATAAGAAAAACATCTTGTACTTTATTCTCTTATAGTATTCTGTATTATATATTACCAGTGCTATGAATATTCCAGCCTGATTGCAAGCAGTGCTAAGCTGTAAATCTGTAAAGAAGTCATTTCATAATCGTGGACCTTCCCTGATTATTGAATTTAAATATCTTAGTTTATTATTTTATATTATTTGATAAAGTGGGACAAACGACATCCTATCTAAAAGTTTTTCAATCTGCCTTTAAAGAGACCTAAAAATAGAAATATCCCAAATTTGTTCATTCTGAAGTCTCTTCAACTAGTGTTGGTTAAAATAACAACATTTGTAAATTAAGTTTTCATGACAAATATGTATTTTTTATTATTATATTGAAACAAAGAAAAAAATATAGACTAGTCAGTTTGAAAAAAAACCCCACTTACTTTATATTTTACATTGTTCAACGTTTTACTTATAACTATTACATTTACAAAGCTAAACTTCAGTTTTTCCCCTATTTTCAGCCCAATTTCCTCTGCTGGAAATACACTCAAGAATATTTAGATATCTCTTTTTCAATAATGGCATACTAAAGCATGTTATAGACACGTTTTTATTTTGTAATCACGCACTAACACTACTTTTGGGTGTTTATTTTTCAGCAAAAATTAGTTCGGCAACTACTTATTTTCGACTGTCTGTGTTAACCAGGAAAAACTAATGGAAAAAAATAATCCCGAGTTCCACTTTAAGTACAAACTGCAATTATAGATGCGGCAGTCTATTAACTAATATATTATTGAGATCTTCAATTTATAAATCATGATCTTATTTTTGATTTTAATAATAACGTTTATTTTCTTTAATTTTACCATTTATTTTTCTAAAATCGTATCAGTAAATGATTTTTTATTTGCAAGATTTCTTTAAATTATTTTCTTAAAGAAAACACTGTAAGTATTGATTAAATTTTCTTTCATTTTTTCCCCCCTGTAATCTTTCAAGTAAGACGTAATGATATTTCCTTTTATATTTCATGTCTAGTCTGAAGGGAATAATTATTTTCAATATACATCAGTTTACAAAGCAATGAGAAAGTACTTAACTATTTTATCAGTCGGAGAATTCTTCTGGGAACTATTCGATTTTTTTAAATGAGAATTTGTTCATAGACCGTAAAGAAATACTTTTCTATTGCTTTCAATAGTATTGCTCATTTCAATAACTTATATAAATCATAGTTTCTAACATAATAATCATTAATCTGTGATGAAAATCATGATGATACTATATATGTTTTCTAAACTAGACCGTTTTTATGGAATGTAGAAATTTTATATAACATTTGCGCATTAAAATCTATATCCAAAATGAAGAATATTTACATTACTATGTTGTTATAAGTTATCTTTAATTTTAGGATCTGAGCATTTAAAATAAAGGCAAAAGGTCTGGTTGATGAAATAAGAGTTCCTGGATCAATTTCCAGAGAGTAATGTACTGGCGATGGTGATGGGAGTGGATACCCAATCTCATTCACTTAAATAAATCTATTGTCTAATAAATGATTTTAATGCTCAATTGTTAAATGATATTGCAAGACTGATTATATAATAAACAATTTATTGCTATTTTGAATGCAAAAAAAATAAAAAAAATAAAATAACATTACCTACATCTTAAATATTCAATTTCCTATCCTATACAATTTGGCAAAAAATATTATAAGATTTGAGCAATACTTTTATCATTTTGGGAACATAGAATAATATAATTGCATTACATAGGGTCTCAAGACATGAAAGTCAGACTACCAAGCCCATAATCAAGATTCAAATCAGAAGAAACGTGAAAGTCTTTTCAGATAGTTGTGAATTTCCAAACAAGACATGAATTTTTAGCTACTTAGTCATGTTCAAAATAGATAGTTTTAATTTATTGATTAAGTATCTAATTAATTAAATAGTGATACAAAGAAGAAAATTATCATGTGGTAGCTGACTCACCTGGTGAACATTGATTTCCTATTCGATATTCTTCTAAACAAAAATATGCTAATGATTTCAGCATAGTAGTCCATAATAGTCTATTTAAGCTTATTTTACTTATCAATTTCTATGCTCAAACTTTCACTTTGAGATATATTTAGATTTAATTGAATTAAGTTAGAATTCTGTTGATCAAATGAAGTCATTAAATTATTATTGTTAAAATATTTTGACACCAAACATCACCTGATCACCATTTCCTATGCTTGCTCATAACTGTTATTAAAACAAGCAAAACTCTTTTACAGTAGTGCCACTCGGTGCAAGCCAGAGTAATCAATGGATGCCAGAAGGCTTGAAACTAGAAGCCAGAAACTAGTCTGGAGATATTGGATGAGTAGGCATTAGATAGGGATTTTATGCACAAGCCTTCTGGCATCCATTGATTACTCTGGCTTGCACTGAGTGATACTACTATATGGAGAGTTTTGGCTGTTTTAAAATATTTTGCCAGGGCTTTATACTTTTTAAACAGTTTTATCATTCTGTTAGCAAATTAAACAATAAAAAAAATATTTTTACTTAAACAAATATTTATTATGTTCCAATGAATTTAATAAGCAGTGTTTCATTTCAGTACTGAACTGTGATAATTAGAAATACATTATAAATTAATAAAAATGCTAATCTTTTATCTATTTGATTATATCGAATCCCATATTGCCAGTCATAATATCATGTTGTGGCACAATAAATATACCAAATTCCATGTTGACATCTCATAAATATATCCAGTAAATGTGTATCATGAGTTATTTTCCTGCATTATATCATATCCACTTTGATTATGATAAACTACTAGTCAGTTGCATTTCATAACTCATCTTACATCACAGTAGTTCTCAGAGGGTAAAGCATCATCCAAAAGTGTTTTTATAGAGTAATTATTCCTAAATGCCACTTCCATGATTGAAATAGTATCTTTGAGAATCATCTGGTACCATCACCATCATGAGAATGGTCTGATATCCTTAACTGCTTATCTAAATGTGTGTTTTTCTCAAGGTATGTGGCAAACTATTTCTACTAGATTTGGAATGAAAACAAGAGACAGACAACTAGGTTTTAAAATAAAGTGAATAAAAGCAAAATTTATCTACAATAACTTCAATATTTATAATCATTACAAACTATCCCTATACAAGTCAAACAAATATAAGTAAATGTTAAGATGAGGATGTATTCATATCAGAGAAAGGTCATTAACTTAACAGAATTTAACTCCACAAGCTCTGATATGCATAGTGATAAGAAATATTAAAGATTAAAAAAGAAAGAAATATAATATTTATTATAATTTTTAAGTATTAAGCAGCAAAAAAGAAAAGAAATAGTAATATATATATATATATATAAAGACATATTTTGCAGGTTCATCCACATTAAAAAATTTAAATATTGATATAGCAACGTTCTGACTTGATCACACAAGTCATCCACTGGGTGATAAAAGGTAGAAAGATGGTTGTAGAGGTGCTACAATCACTGATTTTAAAAAAAATGTTAAAGTTTCACCAATAGAAAAATGTTAAATTAAAAATGTTTTTTTAAAAAATCTTCCCCCTATTTGGAAAGATTTTATATATGCAACCCATGAAAATCTATCTATCTATCTATCTATCTATCTATCTGTCTACCTGTCTACCTACCTACCTGTCTACCTACCTACCTACCTATCTACCTACCTTTCTGTCTATCTGTCTATCTGTCTGTCTATCTATCTATCTGTCTGTCTGTCTGTCTGTCTGTCTGTCTGTCTGTCTGTCTGTCTATCTATCTATCTATCTATCTATCTATCTATCTATCTATCTATCTATCTATCTATCTATCTATCTATCTATCTATCTATCTATCTATCTATCTATCTATCTATCTATCTATCTATCTATCTATCTATCTATTTATCTATCTATCTATCTATCTATCTATCTATCTATCTATCTATCTATCTATCTATCTATCTATCTATCTATCTATCTATCTATCTATCTATCTATCTATCTATCTATCTGTCTGTCTGTCTGTCTGTCTGTCTATCTGTTTATCTGTCTGCCTGCTTACCTGCCTGTCTGTCTGTCTATCTATCGGTCTATCTATATATGACAATCATTATCATGCAAAATTTAATGCTTCATCCAGTTTATCTTCTTTAGCTATTTTTCACTATTAGAAGGTATACTGATGGTATATATGGATTGACTATCCATTATATGTTAAGTGAGAGTCAGCAGGAAACTGATTGTTTTTATTTCATCAGCTGTTGATACCAATAGCCATAGTATACTTTTAAAATTGAAAAGGGGTTACATAGTTTGAAAGTTTTCCAATCAACACACTAATAAAAGGTTTCACATTCTTATGATGAGACTTTAAATTATAGTATGATTCTCCATATTAGTTTAATTAAGAGTTCATGATTTCGCTACTTTTAACTAGGAAATGCCATTCTGTACCAGCTCAATTCTTTTGTATATATTATTAAAGTCTCTTAAAAGGTTGAGATAAGACACATGTTGATTTTTCTCATTTAGTTTTTCTTCTTTGTAAGCTTGGTTCCATTTATTTAAACTTAATTTTGGAGCCTTTGTCTGTGATTGTTGTCTTTATATCCTTTCCGGTTTATGTCACTCAATTTATACTATGCTATCCACACTAGAACTTAACAATTGAGGTACCTTTACTGCTGTCTATTTTCTAATTAGTTTTAACTAATTATATATATATATTTTCTTTTGCAAATACCTAGATAACATTTCTTTGCCTTTGCAAAAAAAATTACAAAAATATTTTTTCTCTATATCTTTCCTAATTACATTCATTTTTATTAACATTTTCCAAATTTAACTCTCTTTTTATGCATAGCAACATCAAATTAAAATATCTATATATTTTAAATTACTGTAATTAAATAGATTATCTGTTTTTAATCAGCAGAAGTATCTGAATTCGATTAATTAATTTCTTTTTTTTCTTTAGAAAATATATACTTTTCTGCTTGAAAAATAAGCAAGACAAAAAAAGATTTATAATAGTACAAACAAACAAACAACAAAATCCCACTTACATATTTTTGTTTATAACTTCAACCCTTTTAAGAATTTATAATTTTGAATGGAAGATCTGAATTCACCATTTCAATTTTCTTTATGCCAGTATTATTTTTGACTTTCTCCTAAGGTCAATTTTTCTAAACCCTTTTGAATGTGTTGGAGTCATCAATTAATATGCTTGCTCAACACTTAATTTTTATAAAAATGAAAATAATTTTTACCACTTCTTTCTTTTCTCACTTCTTTCACATACCAATTTTAAAGCATAGTTGGGAAGCTTGTATGGTAAAATTATTGACCATAATTATAAAGGGTACTTACGTGTTAGACCTGCTGCCTGTATTTGTGATGTCATTCTGCTGTACCTTTTTCCAGTGGGGGGAGGGTGTTACAATGACAGAATGCCATATTAAAAAGTCATAACTAGCATTCTTCCATCAGAAACACCTCCTCCCCCTATTGGAGAAAATTATGGCATTTTGCCATTGCAAATATGGACGGCAGGTTTAATACATAAGTACCTTATAAAGTTACTGGTAATTAAAATTTGTAATTGTTTTTCACAAGCAATAATAAAATATTTTTTTCTAGCATTTAAACATCTAAAAAAGATAGGATGCATCAGGGTGCCACTTAACATAAGCTCAAATAATCAATGTTTACCATATGCATTGCTAATTGATCAGGCTAGGTTGTATGAGAATCAAGAGCTCTACCATATTGTTTTAAGCTGGTAGTTTGATCATGATCATTATAAACAATAAAATGTAAACAAGTCATCTTTTTAGATTGTTTTTGAATCTCCTTTGATGATTTCTGTGGAATGTTTACTTTTTGATATTTTTCTAAAAGAATTTAAAATAACTATTGTTGCACTTTATAGGTCATGTAAATATAAAATTCATATTTTTAATGATGAGTTAAAGCACTTACTATGTAAATTGGGTAATAATTTTGTTATTTTAATGGGAGATAACATTCTTAATAAAATTTCTTCCACTATTCAGAATTTTATAAACACGATCATTTTTGGGATTTATTCAAAGATTATTTTCTTCTATTCATGTTTCTGATTGTACATCTACATTATTAGATAATAAATTTATTTAACGCACATTGATTACATAAGTAATATTTACTAAGGCAATTAGTCACTAATCCTCTGGTGTTTCAGTTACGGTCCGTGCTGGAATTTCTGGTGTTTGCATTGGTCATTTAATTTCTCTTTCTTCTCTTATCTAACTTTTCATCTGACTTTTTAATTAAACAGCTTTTAGATAATTAATAAACAATCATTTCCATTTACAGATTACAGGAATTAATTAATACCTGTTTTTATTTCAACTCACGTTATTTTTTTTTTTATTAAAATATTTTTATATTTCAATCTTGTATTTTTTTATTTAAAAAAATACGTTCAAATACTTTTTTTTTCTTGTTTATGAAAAAAAAATATTTTTAAAGTTTAGCATCTGTGCGAATGTATACGTTTAACAATATTTTAATTTTAGCGTTTAGTTTTTTCCTTTTATTTGCGAACTTTTAAGTTTTTATTTTAAATTAATGTAACGACATATTTATATATCGTTACAATATATATATATATGAGTGGAGAAGCACGTGATTTGTTTTTTAACTAATTTTAAAAGCAACGATTTGATTTCCAGTATTGTTTAATATATTTTAATATTTAATCTTGATTTAAAAGAGTTTAGAGGGCAAATCATTTACGGCTTTTGATTAATTTTCTTTTTTTAAAAAATCGTTTTAAAAAAATTATCTTTACATGTTGTTTTTTTAATTAAATATAAGCCATTTAAATTCAAAAAATACCTAAAAAGGATTATTTTACATTAAAAAAATGTAATAAGATTTTAGATTAAAGTAGAATCTTAAAACTTAGGTAGAATAACATAAAAGAACAATAATCATATAGCAATAGGTATATACATTATTCTAGTACAGTGTGTATGCATTTATGGAAAAATGTAAAAATATATGACAACTGTCCAAGAATTGAAATATAATAAACATGGTAATTACTTTAATTCCAAATTAAGAGTATAAATTGTTTTTTATCTTATCTCAAATATGATTGAATGTTATCCTGTACAAAGACTTAGATCTTACATTAATTAGTATTGCTGACATATAATTTTTTTATTTTTTGTCCTTTTCTTATGTCTTGATTTAACTTTCTTATACACTTCAACAATACTATTTTTTATATCAAAACATTATTCGTACAGTTTCAACACGTGTATGATTATATATTTGGATATTGTAGCTCTGATGATGACTGCAGGACAGTCGAAACTGTAAGAATAAAGTATTTTTATAACAAAACTTTATTCTTACAGTTTTGACATGTGAATGTTTATATATTTGGATATTGTAGCTCTGCGTACAGTTTCGACATGTATATGATTATATATTTTGATATTGTAGCTCTGATGATGACTGCAGGACAGTCAAAACTATAAGAATAAAGTTTTGACATAAAAAATAGTATTATTGAAATGTACAAGAAAGTTGGAAATGGTATGATATGCAGTATTGATGATATAAGCCTTTACAATTCTAACATTATTATACAACAGCTGCTTTTTATGAGCTTTTATTTCTAATTTGAGTATATTTTTAATATGAAATTTGCATATTCAAATATCAGTGCTAAGGAATATGAATACTGTTTTATAAGATATATGTATCAAAAGATGATTTCCTCTATTGATTATTAGCTTTATTGTGATATATAATCTGAATTACACACATTTATATAATATTTTTACCAAGATTTATCCTGGCGATGTATTGGTGAAATAAATGTTATTTTGAAAATATACGTGATGACTATATATGTCAATGAATACATCAAGCTTCTTTCAAAACTTGGTTTTTATATGACTATAATAAAAATAAAGTACATATAACATTTTGACTATTAATTTAAAGATGTTTAAATAAATGAGTTATAACGTTCTCAGGTCATTATCCTTCATGGGTTGGTGCTGTTGGTAGAGTGTTCAACTCAGAATTGAGAGGTCCCAGGTTCAATTCTGGCACTCACAGTTCTGGTGCTTGAACATCTTGTGAAACCCTGAGCAATAAAGCCATATGTCTTTTTAGAGGTCCTTAACATGTGAAATTATATTCTATATACATCAAATGTATTAGGTATTTATTTATGACAATCAGTGCTTGATTATATAATTTGAACTAAATATTATATTTATATTATTAACATTTTTTGATTTTTATCATATATAAATCTTAGACATTTTTGACAATTGAATGCTATAATCATGTTGTGTATCTCTTTCTACACATGCTTGCAAAATGATTAAGCATCACATGATCACCATCTCTTATACCAGCACATAATTGTTTATAAACAAGGCAAAACTCTCCATACAGTAGTGGAGGGTAGCATTAGATCCTAAGATCTAGGTGCAGTGCTCTCAGATCGAAAGCTCCTCACTGACGAAGGCCACAAGCCAAAAACTAGTCTGGGGATATTGGATGAGTAGGCATTAGATAGGGATTTTATGCATAAGTCTTCTGGCATCAATTGATTAATCTGGTTGGCACAGGGTGGTACCACTGTATGGAGAGTTTTGCCTTGTTTATGCCTGTGAAACATAATTTGCTTATGGCTAAATTTAAGAGTTATAGTTTGATATGGATTCATTAATGTAAACAAGAGCACAATTGAAATTAAAAGTCCATTAGAATAATATAAAAGGAAAAAATGACTTACTAATTGTTTATATTAAATGTAAGCAAAATATATTGAATGAAAAAAGAATAACTAAATTGTCATATTTTAAGATTATATAAATTGTCAATTAATAAAGTAATATTTGTTGTAAATTTGAATCAAGGGTATATAAAACACGGTAAGTGGAGTTGTGCTGGACATATTGCTAGAAGAGATGATAATAGATGGACAATTGGAAATTTTAAACTGGATTCCAAGAGATTGTAGAAGACCCAGAAAGAGACCACATGTGAGATGGATGGATGAAATAAGAAAGTGTGTAGGGGTGATGTGGAGAAGAGAAACTAAAGATAGGGAAAGATGGATTGAACTTGGAGAGACCTTCATCCTGCAGTGGATTGATAATGGTTGATGATGATGAAATTCTTTAATTGCTAATCTGTAAATAAATTATTTTCTAACATTGGCAAGTCATAATACTAATTGCATGATATTTCATCTAGGGATCATTTATGTAATCCTTGATTTGGTCAGATATAATAAATTGAGGGCATTGTATCGGTCATTGTTGATTACTGAGTTTATGAAGAGTTGACCTAAAACTTTGAAGCTTGTAAAAAAATAAAAAAAATATTTTCCCATCATTAGATTTTTTAATGGTATGGATGATGAAGAGTTGGAGGGTGGAGTGGATTGAAGCCTGGCCATTAAAGTTTGAAGATTTTCTATCTTAATATAAACCAAACATTGATTATACATGTGTGCGGGAGATGATGATCTTGATGAACTGATGAATGCTGATGCAGCACAAAATACACATATTGGAGATAATTTTTCCTTTTTACATGTGTGTGATCATGTGCATCAGTTGTATAAGATAGAGCAGATAGATGAAGGAAGCTTGGAAGCCTATGTTCAAGTTCCTTATGATTATAAAAATGTGGTATATCCCAGAATGTTTCCTAAGTAGATGGCACCCAGATTATGATGATAATCTTGAACTCAACTCTGAAGACAAAGTATTTTTTTTAAAAAAAATTCAATGTTATTATGCCTATTTCATCATAAAATTTGTATTTTCCCAAATATTTACATCATGCACACAGCACATGCACATATACCTTTATACTACATGATAAAGCTAAGCTTATAATACAAGGAATGCTCAATCTGTTGCCAAGGCAACCTTTATAAGTAAAAGATGGAAATCCTACATGTAAATATAGATTTTCTATTTTATCTGAATCATGAATGTAGAGGTAATGCTTAATGATGATTTATTGTCCACTGCTAACACTCTTGATTTGTTCTTTAAAAAGAGCATCAATTTATTTGGAATTGGATAATATGGAAAAAATGTCAGCTAATACCTAGATACCTACATACAGATCAGTTTTGGATGATTATTTTGGTTGGCTACATGATCTGAAAAAATCTTAGAGTTAATTTGGCAATTATTTATCTATCTAAAATATTTCTGTTTCATCTTAGGATCTAAATATCCCATTATTAAAACAGTGAATATATACTAGGAATGATTTTCAATCAGAATAAAAAAATACTGGCTAGAAATTAAAAGCAACATTAGGATAAGGATTCATGTGAGCACGACAGATTTATTAGCAAAAAAGCTATATCATATCACAATCATTAAACAAGGCAAAACTCTCCATACAGTAGTGCCACCCTGTGCCAACCAGAGTAATCAATGGATGCCAGAAGGTTTGTGCATAAAATCCCTATCTAATGCCTACTCATCCAATATCCCCAGACTAGTTTCTGGCTTGTGGCCTTCGTCAGTGAGGAGCTTTGGATCTGAGAGCACTGCATCTAGATTGTAGGCATTTGATTTTATGCACAAACCTTCTGGAATCCATTGATTACTCTGGTTGGCACAGGGTGGCACTACTGTATGGAGAGTTTTGCCTTGTTTAATAACAATTATGTGCTAGTATAAGAGATAGTGATCATGTGATAGTGATCATGTGATATCACAATCATATTTTAAATTATTTTACGGTGCAATAAATATCATTTGATCAATCAAGATTAACTTAGGACTTTTATTCTCTAGCTAAAAATATGCTGACATTTATTTACTGAGTGTTATCAATTGACTAGTTGTGTTGATTCATCTATCTAAAATAAAAATCTTAAGTTTATGTGTGATCTAAATCTTCTTTAATGATTATACTTAGGTCATATAATGATAGTCAGATGAACCACTATACCAGAAAGAATTTCAAATAAGTATTACATTTTAGAAACGGTGACATTATAAGAAATTTTAGGAAAAGGATGAAAAGCATCATTAATATGCATCAACTTTTAAAACAATCTCAATAATATTGAGATAATAGTTTAACATAGAATACCTTGATTTTGATTTATATCCTCTATGAGAATTATGGGTAATAATTTTGAAAGATAGATTGCTTTTTAAATTTATACAATTGTTTGATGGATGTTTTAAAAACAAGAATTTATTATTCGTTTTTTTTTTTTTCGAGTTTTGTAAAATATATTAACTAACTAAATAGATGAAATTATTATTTCTATGGTTAAATCCCATGTGAAAGTGAGAAATAAAATTTCAACCGAGAGTAATAAAATGTTTTTAAAAGATATGCTTTAAATCATCTCAATAGAAAAAGAGAAAAAAGCAAGTGTGAAATATTTGTCTGATTAGTTAGTTGCTTGGATTATTTTCAATAAGTAATTTTTTCTGCTAGGATTATTCTAGCTCGGATAGTCTTGGCATATAAATGTTATTTTAAAATAGAAGTCACTATTTTAATAATATATGTCAACTTTAATTTTTAATATATTGTTATATACATATATTAAATGTCACAGTAGGTCTATGGATTTGTGAAATCACATGTCCATTCTTAACTACACTAAGAGTAATTCTGATTTCAATCCTTTTTCTTATACAATAACTAATGATTTATGCTAGAACTGGATTTGGAAGCGAAGGGATCTAGAAAAGGTGGTCTATAAATATCCTGGCTTTCCAAAGTTTATCTATTTTGTCATGCCTGAACAGATTAATCATTAAAGTGAAAGAAATAATAATGTTATCAGTAAGGAGGAGGCAGAGGTAATTAAATTTTTTTAAAAATATAGATACATGGTATGTGTGAACTTTAACTGATACAAAATCTTCAAGATCAGATAGCCACATTTATGGTTAATGAGATATGAAGATTAAAGATAAATAAAACCGCTTTTCTTAAAACTTATCTTACAGAAGAAAAAATTTTAATAGAATAAGAAAGTGGCTATGACTTTTTTTAAAGAGATGAATCTGACTAATGAAAGCACATCCTTTGCATAGGCAGAAAACTTACTATAAAGACATGGATACATCCATGCTCAAAACAATAGCATTTAATATATAATTTATAATTAGGAGTCAGAATACAAAAGAAGATCATATAATAGGAGCACTTGCAGATGCCAATTGCTGAACAGATCATAAATGAATTTGCTCCAAAGTTGAAATGATAGTTGCATTAAAAATTTTCTTCGGCTCTGTTTGTAAGAAAATTGATATCGTTTGTTTAGGAATATCTACTATTGCTTAATTTCAACAGCCATCAAACATTAAAGTTTCTATTTAAATTTTTGGGATTGTTATGGTAACAAAGGCAAAACTCTCCACACAGTAGTATAACCAAGTACAAGCCAAAATAATCAGTAAATGCAAGAAGGCTTACACTGGGTGACCCTACTGTATAGAGAGTTTTGCTTCTATTATAACAGCTCGTGTATGCATAAAAAATGGTGATCATATGATGATTAATGATGGGCTGGACATATTGCTAGAAGATATGATAATAGATGGACAATTGAAATTTTGAACTGGATTCCAAAAGATTGTAAAAGATCCAGAAAGAGACCACATGTGAGATGGATGAATGAAATAAGAAAATGTGCAGGCATGATGTGGAGAAGAGAAGCTAAAGATAGGAAAATATGGATTGAACTTGGAGAGACCTTCATCTTGCAGTGGCTTGATAATGGTTGATGATGATGCCACGGAGGCATGGAATTCTCTTAAAGTATGTATTATGGATTTAAACAAATCTTAGTTTCACTAAAAAACAAACAAATCATGACTGATTTATCAGTGATTTGATAAAAAAAGCAATGCATTTACTTCTTCGCAGAATAATAAATTACATTCACAACAGAGATTTAAAGATGGATGTTTATTGATTGACAAAAAGGCTTATCATGATTGATGGATTAAAACTATTGATCACTTCAAATCTTTTATGATGTACTGGACGGAATTTATAAGCCTAAAAACAATATCACAATCCTATTAAATTCATTGGTGGCATATGATGATGATGATGATATTCTATTAAATTCATTGGTGTCATATGATGATGATGATGATGATATTTTCAATAAACCTCTTTAGAATAATGATAAAGGAATTAAGATAATTTCTCTTAATGATGATTTAGATTTAAACAAAGATCTCTTTAAAAATGGAAAGGCTCCAGGTTCTGATGGGATATCTGGATAAATTTTAAAATACGATAGTGATATACTAGCTTCAAAAATGCTGCATGATATTAAGGATGCTATTATTGTACCAATTCTTAAAAATAAAAGAAATAGACAAGATTGTAGAAGGTATCATGGAATATTATCATTATTCACTACTATACTTTTAGGGATTTTCTAGAATTGGCTGTTGCTAATCATAACTGAATGGGTACCAGAGACAATATAGTTTTGCAGAATAAAAAATAGCTTTAATAATATTATTATTGCTGCCAGGAAAATGCAAAATGTGTGTTGAGAACAAAAGGTCATTTATATATTGCTTTTATTGATTTATTCATGGGTCTACAGCATGTACTGTACATGATGGAATGAGATGAAGTGTTATTATTATAAGTAAAAAAACTGAAGCACTTGAAATGAAAATTGATGTTAAATAAAGATATATTTTAATTCCAACCACTTTTTTTTTTTATTTCCATTAAAATGGATTCAGGAAAAAGCATTTATATATGATAAAGTCTTGATGAAGGTATTTTTAATTTGAATTGATTTAAACAAAAATAAAAACTTCAATCTTTTTGAATTTTGGAATTACAATATGTGATGATTATGCTATTTCTGCAGTTCAAAAGCTGACCTACACAATATGTTTTGAACATGGCATATAGAGATTTTAATTTAATAATTGTTTTAAAAACTCAAGTTCTTTATCAACCAGTGATTAAAAAAAATCTACAGCAATTTTTAGCTTAGCTGGTAATCACTTTAAGAATGTAAATTAATTTAAACATCTTGATAGCTTTTACATAGAATGGTTGTTTCAGATATTGTGTGGCTAATATCTTTAACAAGTTAAAAGATATGGTATTTTCTTCACAGTGGAATAACTACCATATCTAAGTTAATTCTACATAGAACTATTATTTTATTGAATTTTTATGGTATAGAATCTTATCATTATAAAATATAGGCACTAAAATGTTTAATTTAAGGATGCTTTGTAAAATTTTAAAAATACAATAGCGAGATCATAAGAACAACTAATAAATATATTCTTTAGCTTTCTGAATAAAATACTGCAGAGTCCATTATTGTAAAATCGCAATTCTATTGGATTGCATGTATGAAGCAAAAGAAAAAAACAGTACAAAAACTCTTGAAAGAATGTCTTATGATGGTATTCATGGAAAAGGCAGACCTCATTTGCATTAAAAAATGTATCATTTTAAAGAAGGGCAATATTTATTGTAATTGGGAAGATATGGTGGAAAAATAAAATACTTTGAAATGCTACAATTAGTAATGATACTTCAAAAAGAAAAGTTTTTTTGCAGAAAAAGTTAGAAGACCGCACCATAAAATGTAAACCAGCATGTTCTGCATGTAAACAGATTTTTTTGTTTTCCGATTGATTTGTATAGTCACTGAAAAACGTCGATCTAAAGTATCATTTTCATTTCATTTGTCTTTTAATCTTTTTCACTTGGTGTTGGAATGATTATCCCCATTCGTGAGTGTCTAGTGCGGCTTATGATATATATATATATATATATATATATATATATAGAGAGAGAGAGAGAGATAAAATGTAAAACAGCCTTTATATTTAACTACTTCCAGGTTAAAAGCCTTTCAGATAATTTCAGCAAGAAATTATTCAACAGGCTAAAATAATTGGACATTTATTCATTAAACAGTATTGAATGTTTATTCGGTTTCCTATCCTTTGACAACCTGAAAAAAAAATCAAAATCTAAGCCAAAATAAACAAGAAAACAAACAATGAGGATTGCCAATTCCTCTACAAGCTTTATGATAAATGCTTAGCCAGAGCCAGCACTTAAAATATCTCTGTCAGGAATCCCTCCCCAAACCCCTGACCATGGTTTCATGCTTTGACACTCCTCAGAGAGGTGTGAGGGTAGGTTCAGACACTAGATCTAAAAATACCAACCCAAAGCTAAGCGCTTATCTAAAAGTTATTTATTGATGGAAAATCTGAAATTTTCAGACATCTACATGTCTTCAAACCCAGCTATCCAACTCAAGTAGCTATATGGGGCTGATAGATCTTCAGCCAAACCATATATTAGTAGTCTTAGCAATATAAAATTGCATAAGACTTATGGCAGAGACTATAAATAGTCAAAATAAGTTATAAACAATGAGAATTGCCAATTTTTCTACAAGATTTATGATAAATGCTGGCTCTGGTTTAAGCATTTATCATAAAGCTTGTAGAGGAATTGGCAATAGGGTCATGTGATATATGACTCTTATTTTGACTAAACAAAAAAACAGTTTTTAAGTTTTAGCAAGCCTAGATTCAAATACAGATTACAGGCACAATGGGCATATGGCATCAAATTTATATATTTATATGTAGCTTTTATATATTTTGTTTATATATATTAATTTCCAATTCCATATAGAATCAAATTATTCTGAATTTAGGCTATAGCCAAAAGCAAATTTAAAAAGAAAAATCAAAAGGAAAGGGATTGACGAAAAATACAATTTTATTTCTAAAAGAAATTTGATTTGAAATGAAACTTTATTCTATCTCTATAAATATAAAATATTTGTTTGTCTCTCTTTCAATAAAAAAAAAAAAAAGAAGACAGTTGAAACAAGATGAGAAATGTTTTTTTGTCAATATACAATACTAATATTAAAAAAGTGATGATCTTTTTAATGCTAAAAAAAGTTATTATGCATTTATAATCTAGTACAGAAATATTGCAGACTCAAAGCTAAAGGTTTTCTTATTGGTCAGCTAGTTGCTTCATATGATGAGTCGTGAATTCATATTTAAAGGCTTTATTTCAGCTGAATAGCATTAAAAAGTCGATTCGTACTAATTGATTGGAATTATTGAATGTTCAATCTATTTTATTGTAATGCTGTAACTAGATAAAAGCCAACCAAAAACTTTGGTGACAAAATGTACTCGTGTTCAATGACAATGTCTCTTCAATAAACAATGTAATGCTTTCTCTGCTGTAATGTTTAGGCAATTGTAAACAGTTTCTTTATTTTGTATTTATATTAATCACATGTAAAATTCTACTCATATTGTTTTCCAGATATTCTGCAGTTCAACCATTATGAATAATTAATTAAATATTTTATTTCATCACATGATCACTATTGTATGGAGAGTTTTGCCTGTTTAAATATTTTATTTAATATAACTTACATAATGAACCATCTAATTATATTTTGATACTCTGTCATTCTAAATTATTAATGTAAAAAAAAATACTAAAACAAAATTTAAATATAAAATTTAGAAAGATTTATTGTATCAAGTATAACTTTCAACACTTTCACATATTCATGGTTAGTCTACTGAGATTCATGGTTAGTCTACTGAGAATATGCGTTTGCATCATATTCATGGTTAGTCTGATGAGAACATTATTTTTTGCTGATTTGAATGCTAATTAACTTTTGTTTCATTACATATTCATTTTGTGTATTGAACCATGCCTCTTATTTTACATTTGCGATCATTTCCTTCTTCGTATATAATTTTGACAACACTTGGATCACAACTATGACCATGCTCTCTTTCATGATTGTAAAAGACAGATAAATTAACAGTTTTGGGCTTAATCTTAGATTTTTTATATATTAATGAAGGTTGAGTCAAAATTATGTGCAAAGAAAGAAACGATCGCAAACGTAAAATAAAGGAGTTGTGGTTCATCGCACAAAATGAATCAATGAATATGTAATGAACCAAAAATAAAATAGCATTCAAATCAGCAAAAAAAAAAGGTTCTCAGCAGACTAACCATGAATATGATGCAAAGGCATAATCTCAGCAGACTAACCATGAATATGATGCAAAAGCATATTCTCAGCAGACTAACCATGAATATGATGCAAAAGCATAATCTCAGCAGACTAACCATGAATATAATGCAAAAGCATATTCTCAGCAGACTAACCACAAATATGATGCAAAAGCATAATGTCAGCAGACTAACCATGAATATGATGCAGAACCATATTCTCAGCAGACTAACCACAAATATGATGCAAAAGCATATTCTCAGCAGACTAACCACGAATATGATGCAAAAGCATATTCTCAGCAGACTAACCATGAATATGATGCAAAAGCATAATCTCAGCTGACTAACCATGAATATGATGCAAAATCATAACCTTGGCCGACTAACCAGGAATATGATGCAAAAGAATATTCTCAGCAGACTAACCATGAATATGATGCAAAAGCATATTCTCAGCAGACTAACCATGAATATGATGCGAAAGCATATTCTCAGCAGACTAACCATGAATATGATGCGAAAGCATATTCTCAGCAGACTAACCATGAATATGATGCAAAAGCATATTCTCAGCAGACTAACCATGAATATGATGCAAAAGCATATTCTCAGCAGACTAACCATGAATATGATGCGAAAGTGTTGAAAGTATACTTGGTACAATAAATCTTTCTAAATTTTATATATAAACTCTGGTTTAGTATTTTTTACATTAATGAACTAGATGTATATCTTATTCTACTGTAAAGTATTAGCAAAGAAATCCAATTTACAAATATCTACTTTTAACATTTAAGACTTTTTGTGATTTGAAATTTTAATTTTATTAGGTATTCTATTTTTAACATTTATTTGTCTTAAATTTTTATTTGTCTTAAATAAACACTAGAGAATTTAATTAATTTAAACTTATGTACTTTTTTTTACATTAATGAACTAGATGTATATCTTATTCTACTGTAAAGTATTAGCAAAGAAATCCAATTTACAAATATCTACTTTTAACATTTAAGACTTTTTGTGATTTGAAATTTTAATTTTATTAGGTATTCTATTTTTAACATTTATTTGTCTTAAATTTTTATTTGTCTTAAATAAACACTAGAGAATTTAATTAATTTAAACTTATGTACTTTTTTTTTCTTCTACGATATATTGAGCACTGAATTTTGAGAATGCCATTTATCACACTTTTTTAAATTTGTTTTTTTATCAAGTTATATTGAAACAATAAAATACTATGAACAGCCAGTTGGTAATTTTCTGTTGCTTGCCACCGTCTCACCATATCTCATGTAACAATGATTCCTAGTCATCAATTAGAAATTAGTTCAAATTTTTTCCCCTATTATTATTTTTCTTCCTCTTTTTATCTATCTTTTTAACAATTCTTAATTATTTTATGGTTAGTTGCCTTGAGGTCATGTGATATTTGAACAATCAATGATATATTGAGCATAACGGTTTGATTCAGTTGATTTAACTGATTTTTTTTTTTTTTTTTTACACTGCTAAGAATTGATCTATAAACTTTTAACTCTTGAGACCGACAGTCTCCCATTACACTAAATGAAGGAAGTTCAAAGATATTTTATTATAAAGAAAAAAACAAAAAAAAAGTTTTAATTTTTGAAAACTTATGTTTTGTAATTGTAATTATATAATAGACTATTTCCAATATTTAATATTACTTATTAAATGGTTTTAAAAAAAAATCAAACTTTTATTTACAAATTTTCAATTACCTTCAAGTGTTAGTAATAGTGTACAGATTAATATATAAATAACACAATGTTTCAAGTAGTATTTACTTCTCTCTCTTCAAATGCTGCTGGTCGAATCAATGGAGTTTATTAGCATATGAATCAAATCTGGGACTTTTAAATTCATAAATATTGAGTTTAAAGCAATGCTTTAATCTATACAGTTATTCTGTGCCCATTGCCTTAAATTCAAATTCAATCAAAAAGGGCACTTTTGCATCATTTGCGATCTGACTGACACAATGTAAGATGATCTTCAGAACATCAAATGTCACAGTTCTGGACATTTTTGTCAAGCTTCTCCAACAAACTAAAACTAGAGATGTCTATTGTCACTGGCCCATTTGCATCAAGACACATGGGTTCAAATAGTGGTGCTGAATGTTTGAGCTTGTGCTGATGGGGCTGCTGTTGGAGTCCATGTTTCTACAAGAGACTATTAGTAGGGTGCAGGGACATTTTGACTCGAATCTATGGTTGGACTCTCATTTACACATTGTGCTCTCTGATTGGTGACATGCAACTATGTATTGGTTTTCAGTGTAAATTCAGTTAACCTTTTTGAATAAAGTTGTATTTTTTGTAAAAAACAACAACTCTGGTTTGAATCCCATGCTAGTACTGCCACTAGTCAGGCCAACAACAACTGATGAAGAGAGGAGAATAATACAGCTTGAAATATTGTGTTCTATACTAATCTAGGTGCTATTACCAACAGTTGCATATATTTTAAAAGTTTAAATAAAGGTTAAATTTTTCTAAAAACATTTAACAATAATATTAGATGATGGAAGCAGTCTAACATGGAATTACAATCCTATAACAAACTTTCGGACAAATATTAGGTGTTGTAGTCTTCTTCATACTGCTATGAAAAATGATTAAAATTTATTTCTGACTTTTTATTGTATGTAGGCATAATGTTTTTATAATTCTATAAAAGTGTTATTAGTATAGTAGAAACATCTATATTAATTTCAGATGTATTTGTTGTATTGCCAAGTAGTAGTTTTTGATTACTTGTGACCATTTAGTACAACTTATTATAAGCATCTCGGACTTTCACCTGACTCTCTACTTTCAGTGCTCATATATTGCTGACCCACCTGATCACACATGTTAAAAAGATTGTGTATACATGTGGAGATGGTAATCTGGACCAACTGATGAGTGCTGGTTTAGCACAAAATACATATATTGGTGATTGTTTATCTTTTCAACATGTGTGTGATCAAGTGGGTCAACAGGACAAGATGGCACTGAGAGTAGTGGGTCATGTAAAAGTCTGAGTTTGAATTCCACCTATATTACATATATAAATGCAGGTTTAAGCTGTACAATGTATAAGCATCTCAATAAATATAGTGATATCACAATTATAGTTTAATGTACATTGTGCATAGATAATAATAATAATACTGATGATAAAATCAGATTCTAAGAAAATTAATGCCCATAGATAGTAATTAATAAAAGTAATACATGCAAGAAAACAGACTCTTATTGATGCATAGCAATTATTAATGCAGACCAGAAAAACACATCTGTAGGCATTTAGTCACATTTATAGAGACAGACATATAAGGCAGCTTTCAAATAACAGAATGGTATTTGAATCTGAAACTGGGTAAATCATTCAAGCATTGTAAAACAATAAATCTGTGCATAGTCAAAATAAGAGTCATAGATCACATGACCCTATTCTCTTACGCTTGTAAGTTATAAACAATGAGGATTGCCAATTTCTCAACAAGCTTTGTGATAAATGCTTAGCCAGAGAAAGCATTTAAAATATTTCTGTCAGGACCCCCCCATGGTTTCATGCTTTGGCACTCCTCAGAGAGGTGTCAGGGTAGGTTCAGACACTAGATCTAAAAATACCAACCCAAAGCCAGCATTTAACTAAAAGTTATCTATTGAGTGGAAAATCTGAAATTTTCAGACACCTACATGTCTTCAAACCCAGCTATCCAGCTCAAATAGCTATATGGGGCTGATAGATCTTCAGCCATACCATATATTAATAAATCTGTGCATTTTATAAAAATTTTGCATCTTAATAATATAAGAAGCTTTATAATTATAAAAAGTAATTATAACGAATAGAGAATATTTAAATTCATAATATAGCTCTTAATATAACATGCTAGAATAAGTTGTATTTTAATCAAGTGCAAACTGTAACAAATTATTACTAGTCATTAATGATATATTATTTTTTGATTGTAATATCTCTCCCTATTGCCTAAATACATAGATTTGTTTTTATTTGGGAGGGGGAGGGAGAACAAGATATATATAAGAATAGAAAATCTAATGATACAGATGGATGCAATCAAAATATTAACAACTAATTGGTTTGTTTATATCGTGAATATTATTATATGGATTGTTGAATCAGTATTTCTATTAATTGTTTTCATGGAATATTACATTAATATAATAGTTAGTGAAATTTTAAAATGTTATATTAAATGCTCAAATATATCAACTGCTTACCGACATTAGCAATCAATGATTACATTACCATAAATAATTCTTGGGGAGGAGGGAATATAAAAAAATTATAAGCAATAAATTTGTTTAAATATATGGTTAAATATGAATATAAAAAAATTATAAGCAATAAATTTGTTTAAATATATGGTTAAATATCAAAAGCAAATCTTACATACTGTATATATTTAAAAAAGGGTTGTGTTTAATGTTACATATATATAATCTCAGTGTTAACGATACACTGAAATAAAGATCCAAATATTAATATTTAATGTTTTTCTGAAGGTTTGTGATGATGGTGTTTTAGCTGTATTTTTATATTGGACTATTTCCATCATCTATTATATGTGTTGAATGTCTTTAGAAAAGTTTAATTTTATTTAAATATTCCAATTGCATTCAACTGTTATTAATATCACAGCAAACAGGTTAGTATATGCATCAACTGTTAATAATATCTCAGCAAACAACTGTTAGTAATATCACAGCAAACAGGTTAGTATATGCATTAACTGTTAGTAATATCACAGCAAACAGGTTAGTATATGCACAATGTTTCCAGAGGTATTTTTCTCCCCTCTTCTTCAGGTGTTACTGGCCTGAACAGTGACAGTACTAGCATGGGATTCGAACCTGGGTCCTTAGATTCTTGATTATTGAATTTTAAGGTAATGCTCTAACCAACTGAGCCATCCTGCCAAAGGCAACAGTATGTAGTAATTTCATATACTTATCTATGAGGTTCCTCCTGATGATTAGAAGAGAGAAAACAGATGTGTCTAAGGTAGCAGACCATGTATGTACCAATGAACATGCGTTCGATTGGGAAAATATAAAAATATTGGATAAAAAAGAAAAGGTACAAAGAAGAAAATTTAAAAAAGCTGCTCACATGACAATGGCAAAAAATCCCATAAGCCAACCTAGTGTGACTATACATAATGTATGGAAACCACTAATCACCTTTGCTCTGAGGAAAAAGTGGAGAAATCAGGATGAACCTCATAGATAAGTATATGAAATTACTACATACCGTTCCCTTTGGCAGGATGACTCAGTTGGTTAGAACGTTACCTTAAAATTCAATAATCAAGAATCTAAGGACCCAGGTTCGAATCCCATGCTAGTACTGTCACTGGTCAGGCCAGCAACACCTGAAGAAGAGGGGAGAAAAGTATCTCTTGAAATGTTGTGCGTATACTAACCTGTTTGCTGTGATATTACTAACAGTTAGTGCATATACTAACCTGATTGCTGTGATATTACTAACAGTTGGTGCATATACTAACTTGTTTGCTGTGATATTACTAACAGTTGAATGCAATTGAAATATTTAAATAAAATTAAACTTTTCTAAAGACATTCAACACATATAATAGATGATGGAAATAGTCCAATATTAATATTTAATATTTGAATATATATATATATAATTAGGAAAACCTTCGTTAGCATAACTGCAGTAAATTTTGAGCATACATGTATAGGTATGCTTTACGAGGTATAAAATAAATTGTTCCAGGGTTATGGTGCTCTGCACCAAAAATGCTTTTAGCTAAACAAAACAGAGTGAACTTATTTTATACATTGTAAAGCACATATACATCATTGTGTTAAACTTCTACCAAAGGAGACATCCTGAAATTTGTTATCAAAAGAAGCATTTAAATACATGTTTTATTGCCAAAATAAACTTATGGCATTTCAATGATAATTTCTAATGTCATCCAAAATAAATCAATTAACATTTTATAGTGATGAGTATTAGTAATAGGTTGATAAATATACAATAGATTACTTCTTTGAATCCAATTTGAAGTACAGTTTTTAGTTATGATTTTTTCCCCAAAAGTTTTAATTACTAAATGGAAAATATTCTATTAATTGGATTTTGAAGACTGCATTTCATTTTAACAACCATACTTTTAAAACATCTCACCTTCCAACTAAAGGTTAATTAGTTTAAAAACACAAAACAATTGTTTGCCTATGTAATTATGTATATATTTACATTTTACATATATTAATTTTTCCTTTGTATATGTAATTCTTTTGAATACATATGTGTGTATGCTTTACAAAGCACAGTCTTCAAAAAGTACTTTGAAAAAGATATGCACATATGTATGCCAAAGAATTATACACGTCATAAGGTGTAACATGAAGAGATACAAATCATCACCATCTCCATTGATCACATATATATTAATATCATAATTATCTCAGTTAACATTGTCAATGAATAATCATAAACAAATGTAAAAAACCATGAGCTCAGCAAAGAATAAAAATAAATAATTAAAATAGTTACATCACCAGCATTAAAGACAAATAATCAGTTATTCTTTATGATTAGATTTAAAAGAGATTTATTATTAAGATGTAGCTAATTACCATGCTACTGTTAAACTTAGGGCATAATATAAAACAAACATCTGGAGGCACATACTTAAGTGCTAAAATATCTACCACAATAAAAAAATGCTGAACTGATATATACTGATCATCACCAATGGAATGGCCATATGGTGCCATGATTGTATAGACCAACCATAGACTATTTTCTAAATTGTAAATAAATTGGAATGAATGGAATCCTTAAATGTGATTTTGATCTTTGTGTCATTCAGAGAATCATCTGAATGCCCAAACACAAATTTATTCTCATGTACAAATAAATTAATCATTATTGTTACAGAGCTAGCTCACGATTCAAAATGACCCTAGAGACTGTGACTGTGAATACGAGAAAATATTAATATGCATGCTTAATTCCTTTAACTTAAATAGTGTTAGTGTGATAATTTACATATCTTTTAACACTATGCTATAATGAAATTAAGTGACATATACTCCCAATTCATAAAACAGAAAGCTGTGGAAATGAAAACAATGCTTTTTTAAACAATTGTTTAATAAATTCACAAAGGTAGGAACATATGATAATTTCACATCTATCCCATTTCTATAAAAATATAATTTTATGTAGCAAATAAGATTATCTTTTTGATTCTTAAGAATTAATAATTAGCTTTTATTTTAAACAATTATATTTTTATTTTCAATAATTAAAACTGGAAATCAACATTTCTTAATAAAAATAAAATTTAATATTAATTAAAATCTTCTCCTTTTATTATGAAAATGGAAATTTACCATACCCTTTTTACAATTTTGGAGGAAAAAAAATAAAAAAATATGTTTCAAGAGAAAAAAGACTTAAATAAAATTTATTATTATTTATATTAAAAATGTCTACTTACATTAAAAATTATTTGTAAATGAAGATATACATACTAGAATAACTTATATTACCACTTTCATTTTTTTGAATCCTTTTGAATTTATAATTTTAAGTTTCTTTCTGGATCAGCTTTGCCTTCTGGTTTCTCCAAATGTTCAGATCAAACAATCAAAACTCTATCCATTAACCTTTTATCTGTGGCTTCAAATTTCCATTGTGATGATGCAGGATAGGTAAACAGTTACATTTATACATTTTATAAAATAATAACTTTCATGTTAATACAGGCAGAAATTATCCATTTTTAATATAAGTTGTATCGGGCTAACACAGACTGAGACAGTCATGTTTTCAAATGAAATACAAGACTTAAGCAGATTTTTTTCAGGGACATTGTTTTTTATACTTTTTTCTAGTGGACAGGTTACATAGTTAGGGTCTGATGATGTTTAGTTTCTAGGTAAAACTTAGCACATGGTTTTGTGAGGTTAATCTTACTTCAGATTAACACTTAACTTCCCACTGTTCTCTTTATATCTGAGCTGCTATAGTTTTCTCATGGATCAAGAATGACTTGCTAACTAGAGTAAATACTGAAGTTTAAAGCTTTAACCTTCCCCCATCTTATTTTATTTGAACAATATTGTATCTATCCAATTACATATCTCAGACACAACAGCATTAACTCCTGACTAATTGAGTCTAATTTTATAAAAACATTACTTCCCCCTTTTTTCTTTTAAATAAAACAAGTTCTAATCACAATTATTGAAATTTCTCTGTAGTTATTTTTCTTTCTTTAAC
Organism: Epiperipatus broadwayi; assembly: GCA_028023455.1. Lineage (NCBI taxonomy): Eukaryota > Metazoa > Onychophora > Udeonychophora > Euonychophora > Peripatidae > Epiperipatus > Epiperipatus broadwayi. Next base: position 4,288,414 of record JAQFVV010006240.1, on the reverse strand, counting down.
TACCAAAAAACTATAATCTTTTAATTGTAGTTTGATTTGAAAAAGTCTTTTTTAGAGAGATAAAAAGAAAATTCAATTTTAATTAATTAAAAAAACATCATTCTTTACCAAATGTTAAAATTTTATCTTTTTCTTCTTGTCTTTTAAAAAGTGATTACTTTTATTAATCACTTTACAATGCAATTTAATAAAATAAAATTTATTTCTTTATATTTTCTTATAGTTTCCACTGCCTAGTAGTTGCCATCAGAGCTACAATATTTAAACATATATTTATCAATACCTACATATATATAATTATATAAAATTTATATACAATCCCTACAATAAATTTTAAAGATTACAATTTTTTTAATTAAACCTGTAACTATATATTCTTATACATGTTAACAATTTTATAAATATCAATTCCTTATTTTATTCTTATAAAAATATAAAACAATTTATGCAAAACAAATCAATCAAAAATAAGATTATAATAAAAGATTGATATTATTAAAGTTGTTAAAATTGTATAGTTACTGAGGTCATTAAAAAATCATATTCTTTAAAATTGACAATGTATGGTATTGTATATAATGTATTATAGTAATTATATATAAATATGTATTTATAGATAAGTTCTAATTACATGGTTATATATTGTAACGATATATAAATATGCCGTTACATTAATTTAAAATAAAAACTTTTACGTTCGCAAATAAAAATAAATTTATTAAAAGCTAAAATTAAAGAGTTGTTAAATGTATATATATATTTGCACAGATGCAAAACTTTAAAAATATTTTTTTTTTTAATACATGAAAAAAGTGTTTGAATGTATATTTTTGTAAAAAGATTTATCAATTTTTGTAAATGGAAATGATTGTTTTATAAATTAATTAAAAAGCAAACTAACCATTGGGGCACTTAAAATAAATGAAATATAGATAATAGAATAAAAAGAATTAGCTTGTCCAATATAGAAGCAGCAAATAAAGGCCCAGACCATAATGAAAAAATGAAACAGTGACGTTTTTGTTCATGGAATTCATAGGAAAATTATAAAAGAAAAATGATTCAAATTAAGACAGTTTCCTGGCAGTTCCAGTTTTTTTATGTTTGAGACATGTGATAGGACACACATATCACACTCTCTTTTTAAAAAAAAATGAAATGACTGTAATTTCGAAATGAAACCAGCTAAGGTCACCTCCAGAACATCAGATCGGTCTTCCAACGGAGATGCCATGGGAATTAAAAACAGGAACCTGGACTCTTTTACCATGAGCTATGAACTTTACTAATTAACAAAAAAAAAGTAATTAAGAACTTTCATCAATTTTTTTTTTAAAGATTCAGCTAATCTAAATTTAAAAATGAACTCTTATTTGACTTTCCAAATTAATAATTAATGTTTAAATTTTATATAGTTAAGTTTGCTAAAATCATTTCCATTTTCATTGTCATTTCTTATTAATATTTTTGTATAAATTGTTTAAATGCATGAAATTTAAGTTGGGTATAGCTGTTGCATGAATTCATTAGCGGTTAATTATGTTGTGGTTTTCATATTCGATTAGAATATATATGTCATCGATGTCAATGCAGCATCTTATGATAAATGCCATTGAGATTCTTGGATTCCCTCTGCAATTGACATTATCAATGACTTTGTATTTTGATTGGTTATGTTTATTTTGAAATATTGTTGACTGTGGAATCTATGCAGCCGATCTATACTCAACATTATAAAACAAATTTTATAAAATTCATCTGTGTGAATTTAAATAAATGTTAAATTTAAGTCGGGTGTGAATGGCTATATAGATTTGTAAAGTTATATTAAGGGAGGGTAATCTTAGGTTATTTGTTTCGTAGTTGAATTAGGTCAATGGATTGGATATATTGGTGTAATTAGTAGATGTAGTATGAGGTTCATTACATGCAGAATCGCTGTATATGCCACACAAACTCTTTTGCCTATGGATGTGATTGTAAGTTGGCAAAAAGGGCCATGGTCCCTTCCTATGGAATTTTTATTTTATTGTTCTTCTTGCCATACAGATGTAACATTCCTGTATTGGACAAGTGTCAATGTCTTCTCTAACTATACTGTTCAGATGTCCATTCCTGACAGTATAGTATATGTGCTGTTGTATTTTCATGCTACATTGAATACATCAATGTATCAGATGGATTGATGCCGGTTCGACTGTGAACATTTGGTCTAAGGTTAAATAAGGGATAGAATATTTTCTTTTCAAATGCAAATCTATGTAGTTTATTCATACTCGACAATCTTAAAATAAATATAAATTTCATCTGTGTAGATGATTTAAAATTTTAAAATAATAAGTTAAATTAAAAATTAATATTAAAATCTAAATAATAAATGTTAGTCCTCAAATTTAAAATGATTATATATGTGCGTAAATAAATATTGTTTGTGTATTAATTATTGGCAGTGGCTTTTATTTTTTGATATATATTTAAGATACAAATTAAACAAATTATTTATTATCTCTGCGTCTCCACTGAGCTAGTGACAATGGGGTAATGGTCTAAATATTTAAATAAAGTGGAATCTTAACTTGCGTATCTGCCTACTTTATACATTTTCTAGGTTCAAATGCCTAGATGGCGCCCTTGTAGTGCAGATTACGGTAAGATTTGATCTCTAGTTTCTTTTGGATCATTATAATATGTTTGAAAATTGTGGGCAGTTGAAACCATAAGCAAATATAATGGAATAATTTTCATTTCATTAAAATTGCATAATAAAGTGATTAAAAGGATATAAATGTTGTTACATAAAAATAGTATGTAAATAACAAGTGAAAATATTAATAATGATATTTTAGTTTTTTATATTTTTTTGATAAAAAGATTGTGTATACATGAGTTAGATATAAGAAAATTACCATTATCATCATCATCAACCATTATCAATCCACTGCAGGATGAAGGTCTCTCCAAGTTCAGTTCATCTTCTCTGATCTTTAGCTTCTCTTTTCCACATCACCCCTGCACACTTTCTTATTTCATCCATCCATCTCACATGTAGTCTCTTTCTGGGTCTATATATAACAAAATACATGAGTATATATAAGACTTTAATATTAAAATTAATATTCCTTTATATTAATGTTTCATATTTGTGCATAAGCAGATTATGAATTTTATTGTTATTTAAATTTTGAATAATATTGTTATATAAACTTTATTCATTGAAATTATAACTATAGAACTATGATATTTTTGACTCATATATATATATAATTTGAATAATTTAATTAATTTTCTATTAAAAGAATTTGCATTTGAAAATATTTAAAGTCTGGTCTCTTATTTTAATATAAAATTGTATCATAGTAGTGCTTTGAATTTTCAAAATTCATATAACAAAATAGCATTTTGTTTTACCTCCAAATTAATCTCATCCATAACATTAACTGATATTGTTTACTGGTAGAATTTAATCAAGTGTAAAGTGTTAATTGGGAAGGGTTTAGAAACATCATTACTTATTAGTTGCTTGTACCTGGATAGAAGAAACAAAATGATCATTTTTAATCTGTTATAACATTAAATATTTTGCAAATGAAATTTATTGGCAGTAATATGTTTAAACGCCCATAAGTGTATTTGATTTTATTTGTTAAGAAAAAAAAAGATATTAAAAGTTCTTAATCAAATGTGGCAATCTTAAATCTCATATAAAAATTGTTTGACTTGTCCTTGGAGGAGTCTTTAAATATCCTCATGATTAACAACTTAGAAAGACATTCTTTTTCTCATTCTTTGGTTACATTTGTATTATAGATACACATTTCTGGTTATATTTTCATTACTCATAGGTACATAAAAATGTGTAGGATATTATAAATAAGTTAGCTGTTTAATTATAAATTTAGTTTGGATTCAGAGGTATCAATTTAAAAAAAATATTGCTATATTTAACATCCTTTGAATAGTGTGTAAGTGAATCTATGGCATGTCAAAAATATTTAGAACATTAATTATAACTTTAATGCATTTTTGCTGATGAGTGCCCTTTTTAAAAGAAAATGTTATATTTTGAAATACAATGTTTTATCAAATGGGTTCTTGGCACCAAAAACGCATTAAAGTTATATATTTAATGATTTTAATATTTTCTTTATGTAAATGATAACGTTATTGCTGTTAATTTATTGAATTTCAATAACAAAGTTGTCTTAGTTATTAAATATTAGTAAGATAAAAAGAAAACATAATTTCCACCTGAGGACAAATATCAAATTATCTCATGTTTCTAAGCATAGAAAGAGCAGACAGATCTATATTTCAGACATGTTTAAAAAAACGATCTCATTTCTCCATTTCTGTTTATTAAAATCCCTTATAAAAGAAAACTGCATGCACATATAAGTTTTCTAATAGTATCAACTATATTTAAATTTTAAAGAATCTTTCTGCAAAAAAAGTTTTCGAATACAAATAAGAATTAATATAGTATAATCAAATTTTACGAAGAAATAACATTTTGGTTATCACATTTATAAGAATCTAAGCATATATATCTGTTTACGATTTTAATTGTATTTTATTCTTCTATAAATATCATATTCTTTCATAAATAATTTTTAATATCAATTGCGTTTGAACTCTTAACAAAATAAATTATTGAGTGTAAAATTTAATAAAATGCAAAAATAAATGTTTGGTCTTAAATTTATGTCAAGCGTTGGTGGCCTAGTGGTTAGTATAGTTGTCTTCGAAGCAGCTAGCCCGGATTCGCTTCCCGGTCAACGCGTTTGACATATGAAAAAAATAATAATGACTTATTATATTGATTATCCAGCTTTATTGAGATTTAATTATTTAAATAGTAGCTAAACAACATAAAAAAGTTAGTGATCAAAAGATTGAAATTATCCCTGGGATCCTTACACACACACACACACACACATATAAAATTACATTATAGTTAAATTAATAAAATATCTGTTCACATGCAGTATATATATGGGCAATGAAACTTGGATATGTCTGTAACACTGCAGATATATTCATTAAGTGTGGCTTCAAGTATATATTTAAACTAAGAATAACGTCTAGCTTAAAGAATGGATTAGTAAAAATGAATAACATATTTCTTTAAAGTGATTTTTGAGTACAGAAAATTTGAGACTTGGCAATTAAAGTATAAATTTAAATACATTTTATATGAAGTTAAATTTAAAAATATCCAAAATATGTATATGAAGTTTTTTTTTTATATGTCAAAGCGTTGTCAGGAAAGCGAACCCGGGCCTGCTGCTTGGAAGGCAGCTATGCTAACCGCTAGGCCACCAATGCTTGACTATGTTTATGAAGTTAAATTGCAACATATGCTATATGGCTGACTTGAAAAAGTGTGTTTCAAAATGTATCTATAATGTGGGAAGGTGACTGTGGTGGTAAGATTGAGATAACGTGAAAGATACTTAGTTAAAAACAAAAAAACTTACAAATATAGTATATTTTATAAATAATATAAGATATAGCATATATGTAACATGATCCTATTCTCTTAAGCTTGTCAGTTATAAACAATGAGGATTGCCAATTCCTCAACAAGCTTTAAGATAAATGCTTAGCTAGAGAAAGCATTTAAAATATCTTTGTCAGGACCTCCCCCCCCCCCAGCCTCTGACCATGGTTTCGTGCTCTGGCACTCCTCAGAGAGGTGCTAGGGTAGATCTAGTATCTGAACCTATCCTAGCATCTCTCTGAGGAGTGCCAGAGCACAAAACCATGGTCAGAGGTTTGAGGGGGGGGTCCTGTTAGAGATATTTTAAATGCTTTCTCTGGCTAAGTATTTATCACAAAGCTTGTTGAGCAATTGGCAATCCTCATTGTTTATAACATATATGTAATTTTGTGTAAAGAAATTGCTTTTCACACTCGCATCTATTAAATTGAGAGTAAATTGACACACTTCTTCTGCCAATAAATCTTTTAAAAGCATATATATAATAGACTAGATCTATATACATATATGTCTGTGTAAATATGTTAACGATATTGATATTAACTGATTTTAAAATACTAGAGAAAATTATTATTTGAATTTGGTTTAAAACAATATTTTAAATTGTGTATACATATAAAGTAAAATAGAAGATTCTGTTTTGTTCTAGAGAACTGGATTTAAATCACGAAATATAATCATTCTAAACTATATTATTTTTGTGGGTGAACAAGTGCATCTGTATTAGCAAAAATAATTCTAAATTTAGTTTAATTTTATATTTATATATGAATATATGATTTGACTAACGATATGAGTCATCAACATCTCACTTGAAAAAATCCTCATTATTTGATGATTATCAAAAATATTGATAAAAACATTTCTGGAGATGATGCGTTGCTCTAAAAATAATCCAGAAAGTAACATCGTTGAAGGCTCCACACTAATGAATAATGTGTTTGATATTTAGTAGGCTGCCTGAATCATAGTACAGTTAATACTGCCCTGGCTATTAATCAGAGAATGATATATATATATTTGATATTCCTCAATGGTTTCTAACCTTGAATTAAATGTTGTTTTAAAATTATTAACTTCAACCCTGATAAGAAAAAAAGTAAGACAGTTTTATTGTGGTTTTTTGATTTATTAGTACCTTTATTGAAATCTCACCACGAGAAAACGTAAAAGAGTCTATTAAAAAGTATTGAAAATAAAAATTAATTGTCAAGCGTTGGTGGTCGAGAGGTCAACACAATTGCCTTACAAGCAGTTGTCCCAGCGGGTTCGCTTCCCGACCGATGCTACGACACATGAAAAGAAAAAAAAGATTAATGATAGCTTAACCAAAATTATAAAATAACATTCTTAAATACATTTATTTGTAAATTACACACACTAGTTGTATTTTCATTAAAATCTTATGTTTATTATCGATATAGAAGAAAAAATATTTATTTATAAATCTGGATTTCCTTTATATTTAATTTATTATTGATTACTTATATATCTCTAATTGCATTGCCAGTATTCTCAGTTTTCCTTCTACATAACTCTATTTATACTCCACTATATACTAAATATGTTTAACTATGAAATAAGTATGAGAGTAAATATATGCATACACCTATATGATTACTCTATTGCATAAATCAATAATTTATTATATAACTTTAATTTCTACATTTATATGTGAAGTATAGACATGCATTCCAGTACTAGTAATAGAATATTTTATATAATTAAATTAATTAGATATCACAATTCGATTTATATTTTGAATAGTTTATGAACTTCAGCAGTAGTGCATGTTTAACTAATAAATGAGTAATATTAATTTTATTCAACAGCAAATTCTCCATACAGTAGTGACACCCAGTGTAAGCCATAGTAATCAATGCTTGTTTGAAATTTTATGCATAAAATTCCTATCTAATGCTTACTCATCCAATATCACCAAACTAATTTCTAATTTGTGGCATTTATCATTGAGAAGCCTTGGCACTGAGAACAAATGCAGTTAGATTTTTGGATGTTATGACCAAATCTTCTAGCATCCATTCATTACATTGGGTTCCACTAGGTGGGATTACTGTATGGAGGATCTTTAGCAACAAGAAAACATACACATAAATGAGAAAATGTGGGTGATTTGGTCAGCAAGTTGTGTAAGGAAGGCATAGAAAATATTAGGCATCTGTTAATTGAATGTAAATACCCAAAAGCAGAAAGGGTACAAATAATAAAGTTGTTGAAGATTAAATATAAACAAACTGATTATACAGCAAATGGGTTCTTGGTTTTTATACTGGGATTTGGGAAAGATAAAGGTGGTTTAGATAAAAAGGCCATGGAGTTGACAAAGATTACATTGTGGAAATGGGCTGGAGCATGTTAGAGAAGAATATGGGAAAAACTTAGGGTGGAGAATGGAAGGGAAAGGTAAAGTGATTAACAGGTTTCTCTGGGCATAGTGGCTGAGAGATTCCTGACTCTGAAAAAGAAGTTACAGTGCATTGCATCACATCACATATTGTTTTAAGAGCTTGTGTAAGCATAGGAAATGATTGATCATGTGATGTTTGAGTATTTTAGGGATGATGGTGTCTATGGTTATTAAAAATAAGAATACACCATAATGTATAGATACTGAACTGGGTTCAGATTTGTATGATTATATGAGTGAATTATCTTAGATTAAAAACATCGCTGTATTTTTATTTTGGGTTTACAGTTTTATAGTTAACTAAAAGTAAAAGATGGCTGCTAAAAGGTTGCATTAAAACTAAATATCTAAGTGTAGTGTTCTTAGATTCAAGGCTCCTCACTGATGAAAGCCTAAGCTAGAAACCAATCTGGGGATATTTGATGAGTAGGCATTAGATAGGAATTTTATGCACAAATCTTTTACCATCTTTTGATTAGTATGGCTTGCACTGGATGAATTGCTTCTTATGAAAATAAAAAAAATACTAATTCAAAATGAATTCATTTTGGAAAAATACTAGTTAGCATGAATTGTATTATGGGAAAATGGAAAAATATTAGTTCAGCATAAATTGCATCTTGGGAAAATGAAAAAATACTATTCTGCATAATTTGCATCTTTGGATAGTGGAAAAATATTAATTATTATAAATTACGTCTTGGGAAAATAAAAATACTAGTTCAACATAAATTGCATCTTGGGAAAATGAAAAAAATATTAGTCTGCATAAACTGCATCTTGGAAAAGTTGAAAAATATTAGTTATTATGAATTGTATCTTGGGAAAATGGAAAAATATTAGTTCAGCAAGAATTGCATCATGAGAAATTTAAAAAAACACTAGACAGCATTAATTGCATTTTGGGAAAATGGGAAAATCTAGTTCAGCATGAATTGTAAATTGGGAAATGGAAAAATAATAGCTAGCATGAATAATATCTTGGTAAAATAGAAAAACACTATTCAGCACAAATTGTATCTTATCATGTTTAGGTTTTTAGTACTTTTAAAGTAAAACATTTCAGTGTATTAACTTGACTAAGTGAACTGCTTGCTGCAGGACTACTATGGAGACATCTGGTCATGTGATATCTCTGTTGCCATATTGTTTTTAAAATTATCATTTAGTAATTTGATTTTTGTTAAAATTTTGAATGAAAATTATCACAGAAAATTGAAAAAAGATTCTGAATTGAACAAAGTATGTACAGAGAAGTTTTTTACCTTTTCATCTTTAGGGTTTTAGTATTTTCTAAATGTAAAACCCTGGAGCTTGTTAACTTGACTCCGAACAGTTGAACCATTTGCTACTACTACTACTCCTATTATTATTATTATTATTATTATTATTATTATTATTATTATTATTATTATTATTATTATTATTATTATTATTATTATTATTATTATTATTATCATCATCATCATCATCATCATCATCATTATTATTATTATTATTATTATTATTATGTTTCAAAGGGTAAACTTTATTGCAACTCAAAAAGGGTTACATAAGTTACATTTGAAAACATGAGATCTTACTACATATGTAATTAAAATTTACAATCTTGATAGGAAAAAAAAACATGATTTACAATAATTGAAAGAAAAAAAAATTACATAACAAGATACATGCAAATTAGATTTACATAGAATTTTTAAATGTGATATTGAGTAAAGTATATGAAAACATATGATAGTATGAATGAAAAAATATGGAGGAGGGGTTGAAGTTGGTGTTAGATTGACATATGGTCCCATAAAAATTGAGCTTATTTTCTGAGAGTACTATAGTTTTTATAGCCAAATCTTATTGTTTATTTCTTAACATAATTTTTATGTAGAAAAAATTCTAATTTCCATGTAAAAGAAAATTGAAAAATACTAGTCAGTATGAATTGGAAAATGGAAAAAATATTCATTCAGCATGAATTGCATCCTGGGAGAATAAAAAAATACTAATTAGCATGAATTGCATCTTGGTAAAATATACATTAGCATGAATTGCATGTTGTATAAATGGAAAAATACTAGTTCAGCACGACTTCCATATTAGAAAAATGGATAAATAGTAGTCAGCCAGAATTGAATCTTAGGAAAATGGAAAAAATACTAGTCAGCATGAATTATATCTTGGGAAAATGAAAAAAAATACTAATTCAGAATGAATTCATTCTGAGAAAATGGAAAAATACTAGTCAGCATGAATTGCATCTTGGGAAACTGGAAAAAACTAGTTCAGTATGAATTGCATCCTGGGAAAATTGAAAATTCTAGTTCAGCTTGAATTGTAATTTGGGAAATGGAAAAATAATAGTTAGCATAAATAATATCTTGATAAAATAGAAAAATACAATTCTGCATGAATTGCATCTTGTCAGGTTTATATTTTCAGTACTTTTAGAGTAAAACATTATTATTATTATTATTATTATTATTATTGTTATTATTATTATTATTATTATTATTATTATTATTATTATTATTATTATTATTATTATTATTGTTATTATTATTATTATTATTATCATCATCATCATCATCATCATTATCATTTTATTAGTTTCAAAGCAACTTTATTCATAAAACAAAGATTACATCAGTGCACATACTTTTATAAAGAAAAAAAATTGTCCAAGTACATGTGTTGTAGCAGCATTTACATGTGGATAGTTTTTTTCTAATATACAGCCTATGAAACTCAGAGAGGAATCACTAGCTACAAATATACAGTTTTAAGAATGGCCAATATAAGGAGTGACTTAATGTTTTTCTGTTAAATTGTCTGTGAAGAATTGATGGCCCATGGTCATATGCATTGGTTCAGTTTTTGCAAAAGTTTATTAAATATTCTGCTAAATTGCCTGGGATTTTGATTGTTTGTGATTATAAGCATTAGTTCACTTTTTGCAAAGGTTGATATTGTTCATAATATATAAAGTTGAGACATAATCATTGGTGTTTTAATAAGAATTCAGATAATGTTTGCTATATCTTGTAAGTAGGTGATTATAATTAGATTGTGTTGTAATGCTGTATTTATCAGTATTATGGCATATGGTTAGAGACTTGATCGATTTTTCAGGAATGACCATGTAGTGGCAAAGATGTCCAGGTGTGCAAGTTTATTATCCTGGCTCTCAGTTATTCAAGCTTATTGGTAAAAGTGGTTGGGTGATGGCAAGTGTTGCTACCAAGGCAAAAAGTGCATTGAGTGCACAAAAACATGCAACTAAATGTTGCTGCATGAATATCTGGGGAAGTATTTTTGCTATATATCTAAAGGATGCTATTTATTATGAGAGTGCTTCATCTGCAAGTGTTTAACATGATTTCATGAACGCATGTTAGTGCTGGACAGATATAAAATAGTTGATGCTGTGTTTGCTCTTCTCTCTGATATAATTAGCAAAAAGGGGCAATTTTTATGTAAAATCTGTGGTATCATAGGTAGTGGGATGTGGGTCAGGAGTATAAGTTAAGTTTCAAGAGGAAATCAAATTTTGGTTCTAGAGACCATTTTTTTGAATCTATGAAGTAATATCAACAAATTAAAAATCCTTCTCCTTTTTCTTTTCAAAAACTTTATTTTTTTTATATATCAATACTGAACATATATATACATTTATATAATACAAAACTCCAACGTTTCAACTGTTTTTATCTCATACAGTCATTTTCAAGGATATCTCTCTCCCACGGCTGTGTTATTATATATGAATCTATGAAGTAACTGACTATTATTATTACTATTACTGTTATTGTTGTTGCTATTGTTGTTTTATTATTGTTATAAAAATATTATTATTATTTATAATGTTTATACAAGTATATTGTCTATACTTAATTTAATTAAAACAGGCAAAACTATATGTATTGCCACTCAGTGCAAGCCAGAGTAATCAATGGATGCCAGAAGGTTTGTACATAAAATCCCCATCTAGTGCCTACTCATCCAACATCCCCAGACTAGTTTCTGGCTTGTGACCTTCATCAGTGAGGAGCCTTGAGTCTGAAGAGCACTGCACCTAGATCTTAGGATCTAATTGGATGGGGATTTTATGCACAAGCCTTCTGGCATCCATTGACTACTCTGACTTGCACTGAGTGGCACTACTATATGGAGAGTTTTACCTGTTTTAATAACAGTTAAGAGCAAACATAAGAAATAGTGATCATGTGATGTATATTTACTTAATTTAATGTAATTAGAAGGGATTTGAACTCAGATTTTCAAGTCTGAGTTTAAATCCCTTCAAATTATATTATTATTTATATAATAGAAATATTATTATTTTAATTAGATGGTTTATAATTAAAAAGTATATATTTAATATTTGTAGGGTTATATCCATAATTTTTGTATAATTCAATAAAATTAGTTATGTTTTATCTATTATATTTTGAATTTTTAAAAATTGTTAAAAACTGCTATATATTGTATCCATGCTTGTTGTGAATCTATAAAAATTATCTTTCTTAATTTATCTTTTTTTACTGAAATATTATTATATTATTTTGTTATCATTGTGTATATTGATCTCTACAATACTTTATCTAAATGTTAAATAGCCGAGAGGTATTGCAGCCGCCATGCAAGCAAGTAGTTGGTTGTGGGTTCGCGTCCCGGCCGATGCTATGACACATGGAAAAAAAAATCATTTTTATAAATTTAATATTGTATATATTATTATTAGATTCATTATAAATATTATTCATAGTTCATTTGTTACTATGAAGGTGTCTGGAATAATGTATTATTTCTTGTCTTCTTTTTTTTTATAATTATTTTAATTTGTAATTCAATTATAAATATTGATAACATTAACCCACTATTTGCATAATCTATTACCCACTCATTATGTATTCTCTAACATTCATTATTGTATTTAAAATATAAATTATTTTGTATTGTCTATAAGTGAATTTATTGTAAGTAAAAAATATATTCACTGAGATTAAACGTTACACAGTATTACATAACAATGGTTGTACTTTTGAGCAAACGCTTTCATAAAAATTGTTAAAACAACTTTGTTCCTAGTCAAAATAAGAGTCATAAATCACATGAACCTATTCTCTTAAGCTTGTAAGTTATAAATAATGAGGATTGCCAATTCCTCAACAAGCTTTGCGAGGTTTGGTGGGGGGTGGGTTGGGGTGGAATGGGGGGGGGGGGAGTCCTGACGGAGATATTTTAAATGCTTTCTCTAGCTAAGCATTTATCACAAAGCTTGTTGAGGAATTGGCAATCCTCATTGTTTATAACTTTGTTCCTCATTTCTATTTCTCTACATTTAAAAAATAAATTAAGGTCATTTTTTTTTAGAAGCAAAGACTACTGGAACAAAGTCAGTTACGAATTATATAGAAGGTTTGGGGTTAATTAATTGGTGAAAAAAATTAAATTTTATAACAAAATTAAAAGTTTGCAGATGTGCTAATTTGGGGGGGGGGGATATCTCTACTCTCTTTAGAATAACCAAATATCAATAATTTTTAGAAAGTCAACTTGGAATATCAAATCAAGGCAATGAGTTTTCTCTAATTATCATAAATAATAATTATATTCTAGTAGCATAAAAGAATATTTTATCAAAAAGTAAAAGTTATATACAAACAACTGGATATTTTGTTGAACTATAAAGAAATAATAATGCTCCAATATTATTTACAAGCTATTTGGAGAAAAGTATAAAGGTAATGGAACCTTAATATTTTTCACTGTGTCTAGTAAAAGAACTCTTTCATAAGTATATCATTTTAAATATTTTTTGAGACATGCCGAGTTTTAAAATATAACCTTGCCTCTCTTCCCACTAATCATTTTCTAGTGTGGAGAAGAGGTTTCCAGAAGCTGGAGCCACTGTGCAGCCTATGCAAGACCGGCGATGAAATCCTACAATATTTTTTCTTCCATTGTCCCTTTCTTGGTCAGCTGCGGGGCTAGATAGCGTCCAACGTTCCTCCTAACAGTACAAATGCGCTATCGCTTTCGAGAGCATTCAAAAGCAGCGTTTGCAGCAATCGTTAGAATGGCCGTTTTCATCTTTTTCTCAATTTGGCTCACAAAGTGCACGATGGTGTTCAAACCGACCGATCTCAGCACTTGGACAGTTTACCTGCGGATCATGAAGAAGCTCAGGAGGAGAGACTGATTTCTGGCCCCAGAAAGACAACACGGAGAAACCTGGTCACAACATTATCTCCTGGACGACGAGTAACAAACTCAGAGACCTACTCCAATTCACGTTCCTAATGTGTTTATAAATTTAATGTAACTTCAACACATTTCATGAATAAATCCTTTTTTCTTAATAAAAAAAAAAAAGTATTATAATTTGATTTGCAATAACTTTTTATGCTATCTGGTTTAAAATTGAAAAACATTCCTGAAATATAAACCATCAATTACTTAGATAAAGAAAATTTAAAATTCTTGTTTTTTATTTATAATATCACACATTTTTCAAAAGAAATTATTCAGCATTAAGTATGCAGGAAGTGATATTAATATTTATAGTTATAATAATGTTTCAAATTATTAGTTTAATGATAACTGAAACACAATAAACTCTTCATAATTTTTTCCATTTATTAATAATATTAATTGTTGCTGATAAACACTTTATTATGAAAACAATTTTTCATTTTGCAATGTATGTAAATTCTTGTCTGGAAAGAAAGAAAAAGTAATAAAATATTCTCTCTTAATGATTTTTCTTTCGATGAAAACATTAAATTTTTTTTAAAAATACTTCCTTCTCATTGCTCTTTAATTAAAGCTTATTTTCTGATTTCTAATTTAGTTTGAAATTAAAATATACATTATATTAATATTTTTTATTATAATAAAATAAATAAATTTTATTTGTTGATAGAAATATATGAAGTATTGGCTGAGGAAAAGATAAAAGCAAGTCATAGCTATGAATTCAATTTTTCATCATCATCATCAACCATTATCAATCCACTGCAGGATGAAGGACTCTCCAAGTTTAATCTACTGCGATTTTTAGCTTCTCTTCTCCACATCATTCCTGCACACTTTTTTTTCATCTATCCATCTCACATCTGGTCTCTTTCTGGGTCTTTTACAATCTCTTGGAATCCATTTTAAGATTTCAACTGTCCATCTATTATCATCTCTTCTAGCAATATTTCCAGCCCAACTTCATTTCAGACTTTTAATTTTTTCAATGAGGTCAGTAGCACCTGTTTGTTCTCTTACCCATGTGTTACGTTTTTGATCTCTTCTTGTTACTCCCAACAGCATTACATATTAAATATTAATTTGTATATTTTTATCAATTTTATAACTTTAATTATGTCAATAGAAATAATACTAAATTTAATCGTGGAATTTTAGTAATTGGGATGTGCAATTTTTATATACAAGATATTGAATGCTGTTTGATTATAAATATGTTTATATTAAGAGAGTTATTATAGAGTAAATATTTTGAATAATATCAAAAACTAATCAAGAAGTCAAAAAATTTAAAGATTTGAGTGAATGATAAGTGATATTACTTATAGTACCTCATTCTCAAGAGATTAGAATGGGTTAAAATTGTTATCCTAAGTGAAAGAAAATAATATTTAAATGTATGCAATAAAGACAATTGAATACCAATCATTGCTCAAAAAACTTGAAGTTAATTGTAAAGTTGAGAGCAATCCATAAATTAGGAATGAGTAATAATAACCAAGATTTAATATTTACAAAAGGATATATCAAATAGAAACAGAAGACTTGATTTTGTTTCATGTGGTTCATTATTCCCAACCATTATTGATCTACTATAGGATGAAGGTCTCACCAAGTTCAATACATCTTTTCTGATTTCTAGCCTCCCTTCTTCACATCATCCCAGTACACTTCCTTATTTCATCAACCCATCTCACATGTGGTCTCTTTCTAGGTCTTTTACAACTCAAAAAATTCTGTTTAAGATTTCAACTGTTCATCTATTATCATCTCTTCTAGCAATGTGTTTAGACCAACTCAACTTCAGTCTCTTAATTCTTTCAATGATATCAGTAACATCGGCTTGTTCACTCACCCATATATGTTATTTTCTATCTCTTCTTGTTATTCCTAATATACATTTCTTCATACTTCATTAAATGATCTGAAATCTCTGTATTGCTCTTCTATTAAGATCCATAAGTAAAAACTGGTAGAACACATTTATTAAAACCTTCCCTTTATAGGCATATTTCCTTTTAATATCAAGTTATTTCTACTAAAAGCACTCCAACCAAGTTTAAATCTATGATTAATTTCATCCATTATGTTTCAAACTATAGTAATAATCTGAAACATTGCCACCATGCAATAAACAAAAAAGAATTCTGTGTTCCTCTATCAAAAAAGGGGCTTATTTAAATAAAGTTATATATACTCTACATCCAAATTTTATGCAAATTCCCCTATTTTATTTATTTTCTGGTAAATGACCCAAGTTCTTTGAACAATTATTTCTGTGAATATGACTATCGGTTAGTCAAAAGCATGCTAAGCATACCATGCTGTTTTTGCATTAAATTTAGCTTTTCTCTATATACATTTTGTAAGTATTTATTTTGAAATATGATGTGAATTTATGTAAATTTGTGCAAATGAATTAAATCACCCACTTTTTTGAGAGGGGGGAGCATGATTCATTTCTGTTTATAATAAACATTGAAACATAAGCTTTTCTTATATAAGCTTTCCTAGTATCTATAATAAAAAGAAATATGCCTATGTGTTGAAAAGGAAGGTTTTGTTTTATCAGTTCTTACTTAAGGATATGAGACTTGGACACTTAATAAAAGAGCAATATAGAGACTTCAGACCACCCAAAGAAGTAGAGATACATGTTGGGAGTAACAAGAAGAGATCGAAAACTCAATATATGGGTAAGAGAACAAACAGGTGTTACTGACCTCATTGAAAAAGTTAAAAGACTTAAGCTGGACATATTGCTAGAGGAGATGATAATAGATGGATTTAAAATCTTGAACTGTATTCTAATAGATTGTAAAAGACCAGAAAGAGACCACATGTGAGATGGATGGATGAAATAAGAAAGGGTGCAGGGATGATGTGGAGAAGAGAAGCTAAAGATCAGAGAAGGTGGATTGAACTTGGCGAGACCTTCATCCTGCAATGGATTGATAATGGTTGATAACGATGAGTACCTATAATTTAATTAAATTACAATTTGCCTAAGAAAAGTTAACAACATATACAAATGTAAAATCAGGTATACTAATAATAAATTTTGACAATTCTTTAGCCACTAGTGTTGTCTTCTATGCAATTTTGAAGAGCTTTATCAAGAAAATTTTTTAATTCCATGTTCCCTTATTTAGAAAAAAAAGATTTGTAAAACTTACTTCCGCTTTATTTAAAACTTATTATTACAATTATTAAAACTAAAATTTCACTTAATGTTCAAAGATTTTTTGTTAAAAGTAAGACTCGTTTTTCATCCTTTGAATATATTAATGGTGATTGCTTAATATTTAGTCTGTACATGAATTAAAACAATAGACAAAATTCACCGTATAATTTAAAAACGAAGTCCAAAACTAAGCGTATATAATATCAGAATCCAAAGATAGAATGGTATCATTTCTATCTTTTTATTGGTTTTTGATACTACACATAATTCTATGGGGGGTAATTACATCAACTTTGCAATTACAAAACTTACTTTTAATACTACCATTTCCTCCTGCTTTGTTACTATTATGACAATATAATTTTTTATCATTTTAGTGAATAATCCGCCAGGTATGATAACCTAGCCTGACTGTGGATAGATTTTTTTTTTCATATGTCATAGCATCAGCCGGGACGCGAACCCACAACCATCTGCAACCAACTAGTTGCTTGCAAGGCGGCTGCGATGACCTCTCGGCTAACAACGCTTATTTTTAGACTATATTTTCCAGGTTTCTTCTAATTCTTTAGTAGGTAAATTGATTATCTAAATAGAGCTAACTAAACGATCAAACTTTTTGAAGCTTTTGTCTCAAACCCAGTCCACGTATCTCTTAACTGATTGTATTGCTTTAATCGCTAGTCATAAAACGAAGCACTTGCAGCGTATTAAGCCTGTTATCATTGTTGCTTTCTTAATTCTTGAGATCTTGATAAATAGAATTAAGAAGAGAATTGGAATCAGAATTGCTATCTGTGTGTAGTTAAACGGAGGGAATGTGATTGTACTAATAGACAGTCCCATTATCACATTTGATTTAGAGAGATGACCAATGGTATGATAAGTTTATGATAAACAAGTGGGTGGAGACAATACGGAAAAGAACAGACAAAAAATATTTTTAAAAATCAAAACCATTATGTAGCTTTTGATAAATCAACATCCTATGTCACAATGCAGCAACAATGCATATATAGTATACGAAAAAAATGCCAAAACCGGCACTGGCTATCATATAAATTATGTTGAACACCCGGTATATATTATCTAAACTCTCCAGTTAACATTGTTGATTAACCATTAATTCATCATCATCATCATCAACCACTATCAACCCACTGCAGGATGAAGGTCTCTCCAAGTTAAATCCATCTTTGATCTTTAGCTTCTTTTCTCCACATCACCCCTGCATACTTATCCATCCATCTCACAGGTGGTCTCTTTCTGGGTCTTTTACAATCTTTTGGAATCCAGTTTAAGATTTCAATTGCCCATCTATTATGATCTCTTCTATCAATATGTCCAGCCCAACTCCACTTCAATCTTTTAATTTTTTCAATGAGGTCAGTAACACATGTTTGTTCTCCTACCCATACATTGCATTTTCAATCTCTTCTTGTTACTCACAACATACATCTTTCCATACTTATTTGAGTGGTCTGGAGTCTCTGTATTGCTCTTCTATTAAGTGTCCAAGTCTCAGATCCATAAGTAAGAACTGGTAAAACACATTTGTTAAAAACCTTCCTTTTCAAACACATAGGCATATTTCCTTTTAGTATCAAGTTATTTCTACCAAAAGCACTCCAACCAAGTTTAATTCTATGATTAATTTCATCCATTATGTTTCCATCTGTATTAATAATCTGGCCAAGGTATTTGTAACTGTTAACTTCTTCTAATTCATCATAATCAATCTTTATTTTTATATTTTGAGCAAATCTATTAAACATTACTTTAATCTTTTTAACATTTATCTTTAGTCCTACTTTCATCTGATAACTCCTGCAACATTTCCTGCAGCTCTGAAGCATTATTTGCAAAAACAACCATATCATCTAAACCATTAATTATAAGTCAGTAAATGATAATTACTTAGTATATATTATCTAAACGTTCCAGTTAACATTGTTGATTAAACATTAATTATAAGTCAGAAAATAATAATTACTTTATCTCTATTGATATCATAGATTTGTATGAAAAGTAATTTATCATTTTTGCCCATATATATTACTGCTTTGAGAGTAGTTATCAAGTTTACCTGGAGAGGCTGAATGGGTAGCATAGATTTTGATATTTTTGGGATTGTTATATATATATAATATTATAGAATAGTTTGATTTTAATGTTTTAACATGATGAATTTTTAATTTTACCTTGAAAATGCTTATATCTAGGCTGATTCATAATTTTGTTTATTTCTATTTATAAATATAGGGCATTTGAACTCAGACTTTCAAGCAACTTTCAATTATTCACACTATCTCATACTACTAATGCACATAACCACACATATGTAGAAAATATAAAAAATCTCCAATATACATATTTCGTGCTGAACCAGCACTCATCAGTTGGTTCTATTTATGTTTATGCATAATGTTGCTCTAACAACAATTGGTGACATTTAAGTGAAAGGTTTTAAGTGTGGTATGCTAAGTATATAGCATAATTTGTATATGATGGCTAATTGGAAAAATATGTAAATCTATTAAAACTCATGTCTGTGCATTTGGTAAATATATTTTGATTTTACTTAAAATAATTCTGAAAATCATTGCCAAAATATTATGCAATTGTTATTTTTAAAATATATTTTTAATAAATATATCATAAAATATAACTTAATTAATATTTTAAAAATTATACATTTTTTTTTAATTCAAACATTTATTTTTAATATTTATTTTTATTAAATGTGACATTAAGTATAAAATCGTAAAAAATAAAAGTAAGTAAATGTTTATAGACATGAGAATCTTTCTGGCACTCTTTCAATGTATTATATTTTAATTGTCTATGTCTACAGAAACACATTCTCTCTCACACATACGTGTATATATATATACGTAAACTTATAAATATTAATAAATACGGTAATTAAAATTTGACAAAGACTAGGAGGACAGTTGAAATCGCTCCTAAGTGACGTTTATATTTTTTGTTCTTTTTAAGAAATTTTAATTACCGTATTTTCTAATATTTATTTATAAGTTTACATATATTATTTTGAAGAAATACAGACATCGATTTGTAGTATTATACATATGTATTGAAATAGTATAGTGAGTGTGAGGTTTGCCAACATGGATTTTTCAACAAGCTAGATTGAACACTTTATTTTTGTGGGTGTGAGCGTTCAAAGCCCCATACTGGGTAGAGTCATTCCAACATAAAAGACGAATACCATGCAATGGTGTATTGACATGAAATTATGATGGTACATGAACACACTGGCAAATGTTTATTTCAACTTCTATCAATCTTTTTAAATATATTTGTTTGTTAGGGTATCTTGTAATTGATGGTGACCATAACTTCTCGATTTATAGCCATCAACACTCACTTATACTTCCCTAGAAGCAGTACACCTTGATTTAAACCAGATCATACATATAGGATTTCCTTAGGGAAAGCTGCAATTTATTGATCATCTGATTTACTTAACAGATTTTTATTATTTATTTTAGATTTTTCATTTACACTTATCAAATTTAGCTTTTATTGGCATAATAAAGAAAAAAATACATACAGACTTCTTTAAAAAATGTAACTATTTATTATAATACAAAATAACAACAAAAATTATTTGACATAACACAATATAACAAATTATGAACAATACTAGTCTTAAACCAAATCATACCACCAGATTTTCCCAATCAGATTTGCTTACTCATCCTTATGCAAGGTTAAGTACTAATAAGATCTCATGATTGTCAAATGAATGTATCTATTTTTATTTGTATATATTTCTTCAGTATTTAAATTAATTTTTATAAAAATATTAAGTCTCTCACACCACAGTATCTTGTATGCTCTATTATTTTCATTTTTAAAGCAACTTTCTATCAAAAGTTGAATGTCCAACTAGGCATTTTTTATTCCTTTTTTAATCTTTTTCATTTTTTTAGCCCTTTAAGTTTTTCATCCATATAATTTATCTCATAAGTTAAATAGATTCTAAGCATGCAAGATTTTTGGTTCATTTTATGTCTATTTTGTCTTACCTTTCTCACTTCATCTATTCCTGTATTTATTTCAGCTAATTCATTAGTTATTATTTTGACTTTTGTTATTAAATCTTCTTTTATATTGATCATGTATTAATCATTCAAAACCTCCATTTGATTGAATTTATTTTCTTTCTTCATTTGAATCAAATTGTTGCTTTTCTTCCTTTAATTTGGCCATATCCTCTATTTTGAGCACTGTTTCATCCATTTAATCAAATCTTTGGGATATTATTTCCCTCAATTTGTTTATATCAATTCCAATACTCAACCAATTTCCAATTCTGTTTCCATCTTAATTATCTAACTTATCTATTACTAAATTCATAAAAAATATTTGTTTACTGGTAAAGATTTGTAGAGTACTCTTTTGGATCCTTTTTGTTAATAATCCTATTTCATTATCCATTCAGCAAAAATTAATATCATTGTTCTGATATCATGTGACATACTCTGCTTATTTTTAAGTTTATAATAAAAACTTTCACTATGTATTTTTTCTCCAAATTACTTAATTAACTTTCAACTCTAATCTTAATTCTTATATATTTCATTTTTGCTTTTCAGGTCTTAATGCACTATATCCTCTCACTATGGTTAATTTATGATGTCAAGATTTGTACATATACCATATAATGGAATGGTGGGAATGAGGCTTTACAATATGAATTTTCCAACAGTATGGATTGATATCTTACTCTTATAAATGTAAGCTTTCAAAAAACCATGTTGGACAGAGTTATTTCAACATATATAACAATATATCATGCAATGATATATAAATGTGAGATAGATTTGGTAAATGTATCCTTGGTGGGTGCATATTTCAATTTCCATTAATCTTTATGAATATATTTGTTAAGTTTCTTGCAATCCATGGTCATAACTTGTAGATATTTAATCATCAACTTTTGCCTACTCATTTCTACTATCAGTATACCCTGATTCAAACCCAAGCTAGGCATAAACTATAACATTATTGGGAAAAGCAATATCTAGGCATTAAAACAGCAATGGGCACTGATATCTTTTAGATTATAAATTGGTATAATGTAATATTTTATATTCATTTACAACCGGTGGTCATCTGATCTACTTACAAATTTCATTTATTTATTTTAGATCTGTAAATATGCATGTTTGCATTATACACACATACAACTTAAATCTAGTTTTTACTGGCATAATATAAAATGAAGAGAGATAGTCTTTAAAAAAATGTAACAATTTATAGTATTAAACATAATATAATTATAAAGAGAAAAGGCTTTAAGCTTTTTCACAACCTTTTCACTTTATAATTACATACTGCCTGCGCATTCGATAAATAATTAGAACCACTAAACATCACATAATCACCATTCTTTATGCTTACACAGGCTGTTTACACAAAGGCTAAAATGTCCATACAGTGGCCCCACTCAGTGCAAGTCAGAGTAATCAATGGATGCAGGAAGATTTGTGTATAAAATTCCTATCTAGTGACTACTCATCCAGTATCCTAGACTAGTTTCTAGCTTACGGCTTTCACCAGTGACACAGAATGGTGATCATGTGATGTTTAGTGGTTTAATAGCAATCCTGATCAATAAAATTATGGCGACTGTGGTTATTAAAAAACCACAGACACTAAAAAGTATGGATACTGAATTGAGTTCAGATTTATATGACTATACAAGCTGATGACCTTGAATTGAAAACATTATTGTGTTTTAATTTTGAACTCAAAGCTTTGTAGTTAGCTAATAAGATAAAAAGGTGGCTGCTGGAGCATTGTATTAGATCCTAAGATCTAGGTGCAGTGCTTTCATATCCAAGACTCCTCACTGATAAAAACTGCAAGCTCAAAACTAGTCTGGAGATTTGGGATTAGACATTAGATAGGGATTTTATAGACAAACCTTCCTACATCCATTGATTACTTTGGCTTGCACTAAATGGCACTACTGTATGGAGAGTCTAGCCTCTATGTAAATAATTAGAACTGAATATAACAAATTACAAATGACACTAATATAAAACAAAATCATATCATCAGATTTTTCCTAATCACAATTGATTATTCATATTATGCAAAGGTTAAATATTAGTAAATTCCTATGACTACTCTATGTATAAATTTATCTATACTTATGTGTAAACCATCATCATCATCATTATCAACCATTATCAATCCATCGCAGGATGAAGGTCTCTCCAAGTTTAATCCATCTTCTCCGATCTTTAGCTTCTCTTCTCCACATCACCCCTGCACACTTTCTTATATCATCCATCCATCTCACATGTGGTCTCTTTCTGGGTCTTTTACAATCTCTTGGAATCCAGTTTAAAATTTTAATTGTCCATCTATTATCATCTCTTCTAACAAGTCCAGCCCAACTCCACTTCAATCTTTTAATTTTTTCAATGAGGTCAGTAACACCTGTTTGTTCTCTTACCCATACATTGCGTTTACGATCTCTTCTTGTTACTTCCAACATACATCTCTCCATACTTCTTTGAGTGGTCTGAAGTCTCTGAATTGCTCTTCTATTAAGTGTCCAAGTCTCAGATCCATAAGTAAGAACTGGTAAAACACATTTGTTAAAAACCTTCCTTATCAAACACATAGGCATATTTCCTTTTAGTATCAAGTTATTTCTACCAAAAGCACTCCAACCAAGTTTAATTCTATGATTAATTTCCTCCATTATGTTTCCATCTGTATTAATAATCTGACCAAGGTATTTGTAACTGTTAACTTCTTCTAATTCATCATAATCAATCTTTATTTTCATATTTTGAGCAAATCGATTAAACATTATTTTAGTCTTTTTAACATTTATCTTTAGTCCTACTTTCCTACTTTCATCTGATAATTCCTGAAACATTTCCTGCAGATCTGAAGCATTATTTGCAAAAACAACTACATCATCTGCAAAATCTAAATGACTTAAATCATCACCATTTACTTTCACTCCTTTAGTTTCCCATTTTAATCCACAAAATACTTCATGCAGCACTGCTGTAAAAAGTTTTGGAGATATGGAGTCACCTTGTCCTACACCTTTCTGTTAACTTTCCCAGTGTCATTATGTAATCTAATTGTTGCTGTTGCATTTTTATAAATATTCTTTAAAATATGACAATATCCTGGATCTATATCTTGATGATCCAATGCTTTAATCACTGAAGAAATGTTTATAGAATCAAATGCCTTTTCATAATCTACAAATCCTAAGCATAATGTCAACTCGTATTCATTTGTCCTTTCTATAACTTCTCTCAATACCTGGATATGATCTACTGTACTAAAACCACTTTTAAATCCAGCTTGTTCTCTTGGTTGGTGGAAATCCAATGTTCTCTGTATACGAGTAGTAATTATCTTGGTAAAAATTTTATATAAACTGATAAAAGGCTGATAGGTCTGTAATTTCTAATATTTTCTTTATCATCTTTTTTAAATATTAATATTATTACTGCATTCTTCAAATCATCCGGTACATCTTTATCATTTAGACATTTGGTATATAATTTTGCAAAAATTTTTTCTATTTCCTCACCTGCTTCTTTTAATATATCAATTATAATTCCATCATTACCTGGAGCCTTTCCTTTCTTCATACATTTAATTGCATGTCTCACTTCTTCATTTAAAATTCTGGGCAATTTGGAAGATGTAATAGATATAGGAGGTACTTGTTCTTTATTACTATATAATTCTTGATAAAAATCTTCTACCAATTTCATGATGTCATCTCTCCTTTTAGTAATAATTCCATCTTTTTTTCTTATTGCAGATATAAATTTCCTACCAATACCAAAATGTTGTTTTACATTCTTAAGACTTTTATTTTCTTCTACAGCTTTCCTTGCTAGTTCACAGTTATACTTTCTTATATCATTTTCAACTTTTCCGCACCATTTTACAAAATTCGAGATATTCAATTCTTTTTAATGCATCATTTTTGTATATCTTTATATTCCTTCTTTTCTTCATAAATTCTCTAGTCTCCATAGAAATTTTATTGGTCAATTGCTGTTTTTTTCTACCAGCTATCTTTGTTGCAGTTTTCAAAAGTGTATCAGTTATTTTCATATTAATTTCATTCAAATCTGAATCATGTTCAAAATCTACTAATACTTGAAACCGATTTGTAAGTTCTAATTTAAATTCATTAGAATGTTTCTGAAGATTAGGAATATCAACTGTAAATATTGTTTTTCTTAATAATTTTTGTCTCTCTAGTTTTACATTAACACGTATCTTACACCTTACTAATTGATGATCACTTCCTGTGTTAAATTTATTAAGAACATTACAATCTTGAAATATGTATTTCCTGTTAGTCAAAATATAATCCAATTCTGCTGTACCTTCATTTGGATGCTTCCATGTCCATTTCCTTTTAACATTTTTCTCAAAAAAAGAATTCATAATATAAAGTTTTTCTTTTTCTGTAAACTCCACAAGTCTATGTCCTCTCTCATTTCTATTACCATAACCAAAATTACCCACAGCACTTTCATCTTTCATTTTTTTTTTTTTACCAATTCTAGCATTAAAGTCTCCCATAACAATTTTAAAATGGTGTTTACTCTGATCAAAAGCCTTTTGTACATCCATATAAAAATCTTCTACTACTTCATCACTATGAGAACTTGTTGGGGCATAAACCTGAATTATCTGCATTTGGTATCTGCTATTAAGTTGTATAACTAATCTTGCCACTCTGTCCGATACACCATCAATCTCCACAATATTGTTCTTCCACTTTTTATTTATAATGAATCCTACTCCACTTGTATTTCCAATATTTGTGCCTTTATAATAGAGTATATGTCTACTTTTTAAATCAATTGTCTCTTCACCTTTTCTTCTAACTTCACAAAGTCCAATAATGTCCCATTTAATATAAGAGAGTTCTACTTTTAATTCTTGCAATCTTCTTTCACTTGAAAGTGATCTGCAGTTGTAAGTACCTAAATAAAAAGTGATCATCAAATGGCAGCCTGGGTCCGCAATCAGGGGATTCTTAGCACCCTCCACCTTCAGCCACCAAATGCTGCCTTGGTTGGTGACTTTACAGCCTCCTGGGAATAAGGGCCATGCTTTATTTTTGTCTGTCATAATTGTATATATGTATTGGGAAAATGTTTATCATTTACACAAACATTCATTCTGCCTTATCAGGCACTGAGAAGAAAAACCATGGTGTTTCTTGATCTTAAACTCAGAGGTAAAAAGCCAATAAACTCACCACGCTGGCTAATGCATATTGGTGAGCAGCCCATCCATGTTCGTATACTATATGAATAATCACATAGTAATAACAGCTGCAACAACAAGAACGTATGGAGTGGACATTAGGAATTTGCCCTGCTTGGTTCCTTTAAGGCCTCCAAGAGGAATCAAAGGGTCTCCTTTCAGTTAATAGCAAAACTCTTTTCTGCAGCCTATGTGTAAACGCTACCATGTTAAATTAATAAAGTTTTATCTCAGTGCAATATATAAAAATTGTTTATTTTACACTTCCTTTGATATAGTCAATACTATTAACCTGTTTAAAAACATACAAATATTTGATTGAACTTTTTTTACTGAGATCTTTATTGAATTGTGAAACTAATTGGGTCTCTGTTTGGTTCCTGTGATTCAAACTAATCTGTCCTTGAAAGTACCATTGCTGTAGTATATGACAATAATATTCCACAATAATTAATACAGAC
The DNA here is from genome assembly GCA_028023455.1 of Epiperipatus broadwayi. NCBI lineage: Eukaryota > Metazoa > Onychophora > Udeonychophora > Euonychophora > Peripatidae > Epiperipatus > Epiperipatus broadwayi. The sequence continues at coordinate 4,261,280 of JAQFVV010006240.1, read as the reverse complement.
TTGTCTACTACCTATATTTTTAAAAATTGAAACAGTAAAAATATTCATAAGAATTGATAGTATAACTTCATGAATAAACATATTCCTAAAACATTCCAATACATTCCAATATTTTTGAAACTAATGTATCACCACCATGTTTTAAAAATCCAGATACCTCATCTGGATCTGCAGAATTTTTAATTTTAAGATTACAGAAAACTGTTTTAACTTCTTAGGTCCAAATATAAATAAGTAGTTAAAATAAATATATCATTAAAAGTCATCATCTAAATTCCTGCACCGTTGTTGAAAAGTTGACCAAACACTCCTTCTATTTATCTGAAATATCATTATCATCATATAAGATAATATAACTGATAGATTTAGTAGAATTAGGATATTGTTTTTAACTCCATTAGCTGCTTCAGATAAAGACTTTTAATTTTTAATAAAGGTAAAATAGTACAATAATATTCCTTATATATATATATGACCATTTCTGTTTATAGTCATTCACTTATTTATACTTGTTCTGGTATTTTTAATCTAATGCACTTAATATTCTAGCACTTCACTGAGGAAGCCAGTAACAGAAACCGGTCTGGGTTTGGGGATATTCTGCACAGCTTGTTAAAAGCTTATTTGCTAGCTCTATATATAACATTTGTAATACAAGCTTGTTAAATTAGGTCATGTGATATCTGACTTTATTTTTTTGGTATCTTGTGCATAAATAAAAAAAAAATATTTGCATAAATTAGTGACAGATACTGCTTTTTATATTATTGAATGAAGCATATGTTAGAATAGCAAGTTTCTTTTTGTATTATTCATAAAATAGAAGAATGTTACCTTCTAAATATTGATTTTGGTGTAAGTTATTATAATCAAAGTATTCTTTAAATCTTACCCTCTTTGAGCACTGGAACTCATAATTTGTTGCTCATCATATAGTAGGCCATAAAATTTTAAAGTACATAAAATATATATTAAATTTTTTTCCTCAAAACTTATCTCTCACTTTTTACTAATATTACAGTCTAAAACACAGTGGTTGCAAAATGTATTAAATATTACATATTATCCATTTTTATATACTATAATGTGTATAATTTAATTTTACATTTCATTTTAATAAACTGTGCTCTTTTTGTTTATACAACACACACTTTAAGCTTTTTACACAAAAATAATACAATATGAGATCAAAAATTATATTTATCTATAGATAAACACACACACACACACACATATATATATAATAAGTTGCATTGTTCTGCAGATAGGTTTAAATCTGTTTTTGCAGAACATGCTGTGAGTTGTAATGGAGATTTCTGCTTTGATAGAGTTTTTATTTTGCATATGGAAAATGATTTGAGGAAAAGAAGAATTAAGGAGTCCTATTTTATAAATAGTACAGATAATGTGTTGAATAAACAGTGTTATTGTGTTAATATTCACAATTTATGGAAAGTAGGTAATTCACGTGGGAACGTTACTGGTGGGAGAGTTTGATAATATTTAAATATTGACGTATTGCTACTTAAGATGGCGGAATACGCCGAAGCTAGCTATAGCAAAGAATTTTAATCTTTAATTTTATACAGGCATTTTTTAAAATTTTGTAGTTTTTATTCTAGTGAATATTGTTATTATACTTATATTATTTGATATTACATATATTGTAACAGTCAGAATCGTCTATCTCGCTAACACACTGCAGAATTCAAACCCCAGACACGAAACTGAACATTCTAGGAGGGGTTACCTTCTAGATATACTAAGTTCGAATCTAAAGTCCAAATTTCACAGTGCCATCTACGTGATAACACATCTGATGCCACTACTAGTATAACCTTTGACCGGTGCCTGGTGGTCAGGGAGAAACAAAAGACTCTATACCAAAAGAAGCTTGGGTGGCTAATTAACGTCTATGGATTTACAAAAGAAATGCAGAAAATATATATATATATAGACCGAGACAGTGATAGGAATCAAATAAAATAAGAGATCAAATTTAGTTTTAAATAATTTCACAAAATTTATTTATATAAATTATATATATAATGCCACTGTCTGCTTATATGAGACAGGGACGCATATTAAATAATTGTTGGCATTATACTCCAATAAATGACAAAAAGGTTTTAAAGGAAAGTGATATATTCTATTCCTCGGGCTAATAGCATTACGATAATGTGCTTGATGAGATAGGAACATGTGTGAGGTACTTTGAGCAATTATACAAGTTTAAGAAAATATTTGAAAATTAAGTGTTCTAAAATATTTATTGATTTCGAGAATAGCACAGACAAAAGCTTACTAAGCAACAAAGTGGGAATGTGATCAAAGCATTTATTCGATAATAATAATAATAATAATAGTTACATTGGGAGGTCAGTATTGCTGATAATGAATTTATTAAAGTTGGAGGGTGTGACATGTTTAAGTCACGGATGCTTTGTAAAAATAATATAAAATAAAACAATATCGAATATCCAGAATGATTACGGAGGGCGTCTCACCGCTAACCCGTAGGAAAGTATTTTGATGAACAGCCGAAACTTAGCGACTGGGTGACGATTGCGTTTAATTCCCAGGTGTGTCACTTGGGGACATACTCTGCCTGGAAACTGCAAATGAAGAGAATGGACTTGGCCGTGTAAAAAATTCTTGGAAAAGTAAAACAAAGCGGTCTCAACAACCAATTCATGTACCAGCAATACAAGACTAGTATATATAAAACATCTAAATGGGTTTTACTTGGATTAAGAGAAATGCCCAATCAAATTCCCAAAAAGTCATTTAAAAGGGCCCGCACATTCTCGACGTCAATGATGAACTTTGTAATTAAAGTAGAACACGGTAATTAAAATAGGAAAATGCATGCTTGCGGGTTTGAAAAGTAAGTATAGATTTATATATGCAATCATGAATTAGGGGACATATTTAATCATTGACCTCGCACATACTCTCAGATTAAAATCAATAACATGTAGATTTTAAACTATGTGATTATATCATATATTAAAGAATAGAATTGCCCTCGAACGAGTGATTTGCAAGATAATAAAAATTGGAAATTATTTAGAAATTTAAAATATGCCTTTATAGCGGCCTCTCAGTTTCAACAAAAGGAATAATTCACTCAGTCAAAGACGATTCTGACACATTATCATAATAAAATAACAGAAAGCTTAATAAATAGAAAATATTAACCCAAGGATAGAGAGCAAAATGTTGAGTATATTTAAACACGTTAAAGAAATACATAATAAAGTTATGTGAAATATAAGTAAAACATTTTTAAATAGCTATAGCATGTTAGTTATCACAAGAGCTCTTGGGTTAATTTAGGGTTACCTCTAGAGAAGCATTTTAGGTAGATTGATGGTCGGCAGGTTTTTATATAATTTAACAGCAAAATCTGGAAATGTTCATATTTTTGGCAGCAGCAGCAGCAGTTCCGGGGTTCCTTGTGTGATAACTTCCGATGGTCTATGGCAGCATATGACCATTCTGGAGAGAAATAGCCTTCTCGCGCTCTACTCTGTCATGTCAAGATTTACAAATTACTACAATAATTTTGGTTAGACACATTAGACCTCAGAATGATTTCTCTTAGAAACATTAGAATGGAGAACAAAAGAAAAACCTTCTTTTATAGTAGACTTTAACAATAGAACTGCTCTGGAGCATTACAAAAATATATCGGACTTATCAGCTGTAGTTAAATCATCTGAATGTCTAAAGGAATTCAACATTAATTAATTTCTTTTGTTAATTTCCCTGTCGACATTCGGATTACAAACTAGATTTAATTAAAAATTACTTTTATTAATTAAAGAAAACCTTAAGTGGACATCTGCTGTTTTTAGATAAACTTATATAACATTAACTAATTAAACTATTGTCCCTCATTTATTTTAAGAGAAATATTTGGGATGACTTTTATTAAATCAAACGAAAATTATTTTACTTTTAAATTGCAATATTTGAATCTATTTACTAAACGAATATTTACTAAATGAATTTTATTTAAATCAAAATATATTATGACGGTAATATATATTTGTAAATAAATTCAAACAAAATAACTTTAACAATTTATAATTTTGATATGCTTTAACATGCATATCATAGTGTGTTCACAATTACGACTTATATAACCTACTTTTTAATAAATCAAAATTCTGTGAACATATACATAATCCATAATATTTTATTTTATCTGGGAATGAGTTATATATATATAATATGAGCATTGTACTCGTGGTTTAAAACTAGGCGGGATTTTCAGTATATAAGCGTATTGCAGACACACTACGATAGATTGGGTTCAAACTAAGGTATGAGGGTAGGAAGTAGGTGAGAAAAGGTGAAATGAAGATCTGCAAAGCAGACCTTACTGTTTCAATATATATATATATAAAGTAGTTAAAATTATTTCTGACATTAAAAATATCATAAAGAAAATCATGCAGAAAGTTATAAAAGGCCACATAATCTGTCAGTGACATATTGGTTATATCTCTCTAAATTGTGCCCAAAGAAATGAGAATTATCATTTTATAATTTTTGACATGTGGACTTATCATGCAACCCAAAGCATGTATAAGATCTACTGCACCTTTTCCCATTCATATCAATCTGCTGACAACTTTGTAATCTTGTGATCTGACCAAAATAATGTTTACATGGATCTTTAGCACACAATATTTTTAGCAAAGTTTGCAAAAAAAAGTAACGTGTACACAGATCTTGGACATGATATTTTGGCAAGATTTATAAAGTTATCAGGAGGTTGATATGAATGTGAAAAGGTGCAGTAAGTCTAATACATGCTCTATGCTACAGGACTAAAAATAACAAAGTAAAAAAAATACAGAAATATATATGACTTTCACACTACAACATTAAACACAACATTTTAAACTAAAAAAAATTATTTGCGATCTTAATGAAATAACACCATTACACAAAAATATTAAAAAAAAAAGATACTTATGATTTTGAACAAAAAATTGATTTGCCATACACAAATATGTATGACTTTCACAGTAACAACTTTAAAGTCAACATTTTAAACTAAAAAAGAAATGATTTGTGATCTTAATGAAATGACACCATTACACAAAAATATTAATAAAGTCATATATGATTTTGAACAAGAAACTGACTTACAAATATGTACGACTTTCATACTACCAACTTTAAAAACATTTGAAATCAGAAAAAAAATGATTTGCAATCTTAATGAACATACAACTTTCACACTAACAACTTTATAAAAACAACATTTGAAATAAATAAAACACATTTTAAACCAGAAAAAAAAATTGATTTGTGATCTTAATGAAATGATGCCATTACGCAAAAAATAATAATAAAGATATGTATGATTTTGAACAAGAAATTGATTTGCCATACATAAATATCACATGATCACCATTTCTAGGTGCAATGCTCTCAGATCCAAGGCTCCTCACTGACAAAAGCCACAAGCTAGAAACTAGTCTGGGGTTATTGTATGAGTAGGCACTAGATAGGGATTTTATGCACAAGCCTTCTGGCATCCATTGATTACTCTGGCTTACACTGAGTGACACTACTGTATGGAGAGTTTTGCCTGTTTTAACATACATAAATGTGTATGACTTTCACACTAACAACTTTAAAAACATTTGAAATAAAAAAAATTTGATTTGCGATCTTAATGAAATGATATAATTGTACAAAAAAAATTGTTACTTTAAATATGCATAAAACAAACACTAAATGATTTTGTTTTGTAAATATTATATTATTTATAAAAACACATTAACTATACATGTATGATAGTTACAGTGTAATATATAACAGGAATTATTGCCTTGAATCAAAACATTTGAGATATGCTTTTACCACACAAAATGGAGATCTCTACTAAAAAATTTTCCTCCTAAAATTTAGCACATGATTGCACAGTAATATGCTGGGATTTTCCATAGAAATGTTAATAAACGTATTTATTTTTTTATAAACAAATTAAACAAAAAAAACAGGGGGGGGGGCTACAAAAAATAATTATGAGACTTTTAGTAGGTTTTTATTCTGACAAAAACATTTCTTTTATATCGTTAAGTATACTTGCAGGGTTTATTTCCTTTCAATTTGACATCATCGCAACATTACATATTTATTGTGGATGTGAAAAGATGTCCTATCTCCCCTATGTGGCAGCACTAATACCAAAGTACCTCAAAAAGAATAAAGTTTTAATATTTTTTCCTATATTTTTAAAATGTGAATCCTTTTTTTTTTGTAAATTGACTAAACATTTGAAACTTTATTTTCAATTTATTAAAAGCAAATATTTTGTAATTTTAAATTATTTATTAAATCGTTTGTGTTTATATTTATTTTTAAATATGAGTTAAACCTCATATATTTTTTTCTGCTTAATAATATTTGGTTTCAATAACAATTCTCTTAGTCAAGCGTTGTTAGCAGAGAGGTCATCGCAGCTGCCTTGCAGGTTGTGGGTTCGCCTTCCGGCCGATGTTATGACATATGAAAAAAAAAACAATTTTCTTAATTTTATTCCAGAACTATTTATAGTAAACTTGAACAATGTTAAAAGAACTATTACTGAAAATATATTTTTTGTAATATTATATCAGCATGCATTATAATTTTTTAATTATATTGTTGTTGTTTAATAAAATTATTTGCCACAAAAATCACTATATGAATAACTGTTTATAATACTAATGTTTCTTTAACAATATTATTAAAAATTTACCAAGAAGAAAACATGTCTAATGCTACTGCAAACAATAGAACATTGTTTTATCTTAATTAGCATTATATGATAACATTTCTATTAGCTAATAGAAAAGTATTCAATAGGTTAGGAAGTAAAAGAAAATCTCAGTGAATTTTTTCAGTTGTCCAAATATAAAATGGATGTCTGTGAGTCTTTCTTGAAAAGATAATTCAATTATTTTATTAACGGTTTTATATTGAAAGAAAAAAGAATTTAAGTCAATAATATATATATTAATTATTTCATTTATGTAAACTAAAATTAATATGAGTTAAAGTAATTTTATAAAATGAGTCATTTCTGTTTATCAGCATTGAAAAGATTTAAGAAAAAACGAAAAGAAAATCGCTTAATCAGTGCTCCATTATATTTTCTTAATGTCACTAAATTGCTTTTGCTTTAAAAAAATCATAATATCATCATCATCATCATCATCATCATCATTATTATTATGCAAGGAACAACTATAGATAAATACATATATATTATTGTACTACTACTGTAAGTACTTGTGGCTACTAAGCTATTGTTTACAAATAAATTGAATTATTATTATTATTATTATTATTATTATTATTATTATTATTATTATTATTATTATTATTATTATTATTATTATTATTATTATTATTATTATTATTATTATTATTATAATGGATGGCCGATGGGATTATTATTATTATTATTATTATTATTATTATTATTATTATTATTATTATTATTATTATTATTATTATTATTATTATTATTATTATTGCTGTTGTTGTTGTTGTTGTTGGTGGTGGTGGTGGTGGTGGTTGTGGTGGTGTTGTTGTTGGTGGTGGTGTTTTAACAATATACTTTATGGCTTAATAAATGATTACATGAATTTTTACAATGATTTTCCAGGGTTACGATGGCATAATAAGTCTAACAAGTGTGATATCAATAAGAAAACCTTACAATATTGATCATCAAATAGTTTTACAAATGATAGGTTACAGGGTACATTCATTAACATTCATAATTACCGAACAATTAAAGAAAATAAAATTTATATATATAAATATTTCACAATGTATAAGTATTTACATTAGTAATTATACATGGTTTCTATTAATGATAATATTGGTAACTTATGTCATAGGGAACAAACAGGAAAGGCAGATTAATATGATATATAAGGTTGATGGGCATTGTGAATTTAAGCTGTGTAGGAGATTTTGGAGATTTGGGGGGGGGGAAAGGGAGAAGGAAGGGATAAAATCCATATATCCAGAATAAAAGTACCTTTATCTTGAGTTGGCCAGTGTGACTGGGAGGCTTTCTTTGGTTCTGGCCCATTGTGATGCAAATGTTGAGAATAGTAAAAGTTTAAAATGGAGAAAATATGCAGTGATGGTTAGTGATAAAGTTTGGCATATGCTCCTTCTGGAGAGGCAGATACTGACAATGTTAGATTATAGATTGGACTGCTATTTAAAGAGTGATCAAGTGGCCATGAAAATATTGTGGCGATATGTGAATTTTGGAAAAGCTGGAAAAGAACATCACCGGTTTAACATATTTATATGGCCTTAATGCAGTAACAGTTAACTCTGTCACTTTCAGTCCTCAAATGGCACATGACCTCAAAGGCAATAAACTATTCCATTATTTTTGCTCACTGTTTAATACAAAGACAAAAAATGGATTCAAGAGTTAATGGTTTTTGGAGTGAAACAATATATCTCTTCAGATGTATAAATATCACATAACCTCTCAAGTAAATACTTATTTGAATATATGTAAATTTATGCTTTTAGTGTGCAGTGAGTATGAATATTTTTTGCAATATGTTACAGTTACCAAAATCATAGTCCTATTAAGAGTTAACTTGAAACCTCTTTTCCAAGACAAATTTTGCTAGAAAGCTTTGATGTTTATTTTATTGGCTTAATATTCTATATTTGTGTTTATACCCTGCATGATTTGACTCAATTGCTAGAGTGTTTGACTTGTGACCCATGATCGATTCTTCTTATGAACTCCCAAGTAAAAAATTGGCATTTTTAGTGTGTTTATATATTAGCATTTGTTTGTTAGAGCATTTTATTGATTTCATCATTATCATCATCAACAACCATTATCAATCCACTGCAGGATGAAGGTCTCTCCAAGTTTAATCCATCTCCGATCTTTAGCTTCTCTTCTCCACATCACCCCTGCACACTGTCTTATTTCATCCATCCAGCTCACATGTGGTCTCTTTCTGGGTCTTTTACACTGTCTTGGAATCCAGTTTAAGATTTTAATTCTCCATCTAATATCATCTCTTTTAGCAATATGTCCAGCCCAACTCCACTTCAATCTTTTAATTTTTTCAATGAGGTCAGTAACACCTGTTTGTTTTCTTACCCATACTTGCATTTTCAATCTCTTCTTGTTACTCCCAACATACATCTCTCCATACTTCTTTGAGTGGTCTGAAATCTCTGTATTGCTCTTCTATTAAGTGTCCTAGTCTCAGATTGATTTATAACAATTTAAATCTTGATACTTCTCATATATTAATACAGCATTAATTGATGAAATTCTTATGCATAGATAATTTGACTGAGAAAAGCTTCCGTTGCTTGTTCTCATTGATCTGCATTTCTTGTCTTTCAATCCTACTACTTTATTAACTTTTGACATCGGCATAAGACTCAGTGGATTAAAAAGGGTTAGATAATCAATGTGAAAAACATGATGAGTCTCCTAAATCAAATCGGACTGATATACTAAAAGGGAGTTAATTGAAATCATAGTATTGTAATAACATAATATTGTAATTCAAATTTAAATCGAAAACTTTGCGTGCGAAAATATATTTGTAAAATAATATAGGCGCCATTGAATCTGACCGCAAAGCTACTTTTTACTTAAAAATAAAATAAAATCTATTATTCTGCAAGCACTTTCAAGAGACGCGCTCTCATCTTCATAGCTCTGAGTGAAGTAATTATATGCAAATTATGCAAAGTTCAAAGGTTAATTACTCCATATTTTTGAAATCGCGAAGCATGTGTCCTTGCGGTTGACGGCATCGCAATTCATCGCAATGAAGCAGGCCTCCTTAACTTTTTTTTTAACCGTTGAACTTTGCATAATTTGCATATAATTACTTCACTCAGAGCTATGAAGATGAGAGCACGTCTCTTGAAAGTGCTTGCAGAGTAATATTTTATTTTGTTTTTAAGTAAAAAGTAGCTTTGCGGTCAGGTGCAATAGCGCCCATATTATTTTACTAATAACATAATAATAAAAGTCAATTTGCCAGTTGAATTACGGAGATAAGCTGATGTTATTAATATTTTTAATTACATATGATTTATGAGTATAATTAAAATCATATACAGTATTATTGACAGAATTAAAATGTTGCTATTTTTATTATTTTGTTTTTGCATATTTGAAAAATAAAAAAAAGAAGTTTTGATAAATAAAAATAGACGGAATAAATACATTACCATTGAAAAAAGAATATTAAGAAAAAGAATCTATAAAATTTTATATATAAAAAAAAATTCCTTTTCCCCCCTTCTGTTTTCTGTGCAGATAAATATGATTTATGCATAAGAAAAATCAAATATGTTTGAACCCCTAATATTAGTACTTTATTTTAATTAAACAAGTAGAATACATTATAAACATATTAAAAATTTCACTGTCGATAAATATGAAAGTGTCAAGTAATGGTGAATTATTCATAGTAATTATAAATTAGTGTGTAATGATTTATTAGACTGGATTCATGATAATAAACAAAGGTGATCAGGAGAATTGATTTTAAACCACTAAACATCATGGGATCACCATTTTTGGTGCATTGCTCTCAGATCCAAGACTCCTCACCCAAGAAAGCAGCAAGCTAGAAACTAGTCTGGGGATATTGGATGAGTAGGCATTAGATAAGGATTTTATGCACATATCTTCCTGCATCCATTGATTACTCTGGCTTGCACTGAGTAGTGCTACTGTATGAAGAGTTTTGAAAACAGGCAAAAACTCTCCATACAGTAGTGCCACTCAGTGCAAACCAGAATAATCAATGGATGCCAGAAGGCTTGTGCATAAAATCCCTTTCTAGTGCTTACTCATCCAATATCCCCAGACTAGTTTCTAGCTTGTGGCTTTCATCACTGAGGAACTTTTGATCTGAGAGCACTGCACCTAGATCTTAGGATCTAATGCAATTCTCCAGAAGCCACCTTTTATCTATACTTAACTATAAAACTATGAGTCTAAAACTGAAAACACAATAATATTTTCAATCCAAACTCATTAGCTTATATAGTCATATAGGTCTGAACTCAGTTCAGTCCCATACATTTTGGTGTCTTTGGTTCTTTAATAACTACAGACACCTCTATCCTATTAGGTAGGATTGGTGTTAAACCACTAAACATCACATGATCACCATTTTTATTTTTATTCTTATTTCTAATAACAGTTATGAGAAAGCATAAGGAATGATGATCATGTGATGAAGACTTTTGCCTCTGAGAATTGGTTTTAATTATTAGCTCTCTCATTCCATACCAAATACTATATTAGATTTCTTGACTCATACAGTAAGTTTTATAAATTTTATTCATTTCTCTCCCTATGAAATTTCTTTAATTTCTTGGTAGAAAAAGTCACTTTGCCAACAATTTTGCTTCAATTTTCTTCTTTGTTGGTGATATAGAATCTTGGTTTTTTATGAATGTTATTTTCTGTTTGTCAATTGAAATTTATCACCACATGCACTTTCACTATGAAATTCTTAACTTCAATTTTAACTCCAATTCTTACTCACTGTTTTTTCTCCAATAGATAATTATACATTCTTTTGGTTCAAATAACCCTCTTAACTATTTTTTTATCAAGGGATAATTATAAGTTTTATATATAGAGCTAGCAAATAACAAGCTTATTAAATTAGATCACGTGACATCTGACTTGATTTTTTTAAAATGTAATTAGAAGTTTGTTAACTCAAACATTCACTGATGAATTTCTCTGAAAGTGCGATTAGCTTTAAGTTGGTTATAAAGAAGAAAGAAATTGCTTCGTTAACCAGACAAACAAATATATATAAATTTGAATTACAAATACAAATGAGCGGTTAGCATAGCTGCCTTCCAAGCACCTGATCCGGGTTTGCTTTCTGGTCAACGCTTTGACATATATAAAAAAAATCAATATTATATGCCCTATGTCAAGCATTGGTGGTCGACAGGTCAGCGACAGCGGCTTTGCAAGCAGTTGTCCTGGGTTAGCGGGTTCGCTTCCCGGCTGACGCTATAACACATGAGAAAAAGAAAAAAATATATGCACTAATAATAGTTAATTTTCATCTTTTATTTTGCATTGGATAATAATTCTATTGTGATTACCAAAATACATTACCAGTTAAATCTTTCACTTTTTACTTATTTAAAACATTTCTCAGCATTGTTATACTTAATATATGTCACTCAATGACATTTGACGAGCACCAGTTTGGCAGCATGCGTTTTATTTGTCAATAATAAAACCTTATTTTAAAAACACACACCCATATCTATACGAAGACGGATTAAAAAAATATTTTGGGGTTTTTCCTACTCAAATCGTATTTCAAGCATAACTTGATTAAACCTGTCATTTTTTGATAGGTTACAGTGGTCCTATTTATTTCAAATATTATGTTTAGGTGTGGTTTATTATTGTGTTTTTTAAGTTTGTTTGTTTTTCATCTTTAATATTTTAACTAGATTTGTAGTTAGAACCTATTGTAAATTAAGTATATTCTTCTATTTTAGCTAATATTTATGGCATTAATTAAATATATCCATATACTAAATTAATACACAGTGATATAGGTCATTATGTTTTATTTAATTTTGTTGCTATAGTTTTTTTTTTATTATAATAATGCCGACTAATTATAAAATATTATTTTCTTCCCACTTCTCTTTTTTATATCTTACAACCAGTTGGCTAAATGCCAACGTTCTTGATTTTTTTTTCTCCAAGATTTTAAAGTATTAAATTACTATTCCTAGTGAAAAATATGTTATGTAATATGGATCGGTGTCATTCTACAGTGTAACTAGTGAAATTCTCAGAACTTTAAGACCTTTTAAATTATTAAGACTATGATCACAAAACAAATATATATTATTCATTAATTGGTTAAGACTAAAAAAAAAGTTTAAATTACATAAACACTTATACAAAATGTCTTGCAGCTTATCTAACATATAAAGAAATCGAATAATTATTTCAAAGCACAATGAGGGGGTAAAAAATAGGAGTATATAAATAAATAAATTTAATAAATCTAATAATCAAGAAGTGTTTCTTTTACTCAATTTTGAATTAGATTTATTTGACCGTGAAATTATTAAAATCTTATTTATATTTTTAAATGTGAGTGGGTGATTATTATGTGATTTATTAAACGTATACGTTCATTGTTGTCTAATCATTTACACACACTTATTTTATATCTAAATAGGTAAAAGATAATATAAAATAATTTTCAGTAAATTGCTTCTAGACAGAGATCGGTTCAAATGACTTTAGAGAAATAATAAAGAAGATAATATTTATTCTAGTCAATTGCCATGTGGTGAAGAGTTTTTTAAAATTTTATCTTACCTTTTAGCTATATATCGTTAAATAATACCCCACGTACATTTATGTATCGTACAGAGTGGAACAATTCAATGACATTAATAATATTTAGCCGAATGTGCTTTCAGTATTGTGCACTATACTCATGGCGAGTTAACTAAACTGACCGGTTAATATTCCAGTGTGTGCTCGGTTGGACATTGGTGTTTCTTTGATTGATAACGTTATTAGATTTAACGATAAACTAGACCTCTTTTATATTTGCCTGAACGTTTGTGATGATGGTATATTTGATGTGATAATATGTTGGATTAATTCCACCATCTATTAGTAAATGTTGAACGTATAGAAATTTTTAAACTTTATTTAAACTTTTCAAATACAAACAATTTATTAGTAATTATGCACAATTAGACAACACAGGTTAGTAATTAGACAACATTTCGAGTAGTGTTATTCTCCATTTTTCTTCAGGTGTTTCTGCCCTGACCTACTTGAAATGTGTGTAATTACTAACCTGTATTGTCTATTTGTGTGTTATTATTAAGTTGTTTGAATTTGAAAAGTTTAAAATTTTCTATATATTCAACCTCTACTGATAGATGATGGAATTAGTTCAACATATTATCACATCTTTTTTTTATAATCCTCTTTCCGTCATTAGGTTTGTCACAGTCAGTATGAATTATATGAGGGTAAAATTGATGCCCAGTATTTTTTTGTGAGGAATATAAAAGAGGCCTGATTTATTACCAAGTCTAATAACCTTATCAATTAAAGAAAGACCAGTATGTACTGGAATATTAACCAGTCAGTTTAATTAAACCATTACGAGTCTAGTACAAAATACCAAAAATCATGCTTGCCTAAATATTACTAATGTCATCGAACTATTCCACTCTGTATGCCATATAAATATATGTGTATGTATAATTTACATTATAGACAGAGTTATTTATTTACTAAATATAGTTAATAATACTTTTTTGTTTATTATGATGTATAACTTAGGATTTGTTAGGAAACAGACATCTTAATTTCCTAGAACTTCTTTAATAATGGAAGTAGTGGCTGGTCCATAAGCATTATGGCACTGCAGCACCCCAGAAAAAAAATAATTATTAAGTTTGTGCTCAAAAATGTCAGTGATATAATAATCATTCAATATTTTGCACATTTATTATATAAATACAATTAATTAAACTATTTTTAAAAATAATTAATTTAAGTGATGCTTAAGATTCTATTCAAATATGCTGCCAAAAATGTCACATTTGGTAAATTTCAGTATGTTACCCTGAAATTCATTTGCTTTTATCAATGAACTAACACCAGTGGCGCTGTTCACTGCTGCAGTGTCAATAGTTATTTGAGCATTCTGGTTTCACTTCATAATGAAATAAATTTTCATTGTTTTCACATAGGATTAGCAATAAAATATTCTGTTTCTTCTTAAAATTAACATTTATAAATGAACATGTAAATATTTATTACAGAAAAATACGACATACTAATAAAAAAAGTGTTATTCAAAATATTTCTCAGGATGGGTACTAGTGTTGAATATATATATAAACTATTTTTTTGCAAATGCCATTACGAAAAAAGGTGAAATAAAAAGTAAAGATTGATTTACTCCAGTTATTATTATTTATTAAACAGTAATTAGAAAAAAAAAGTATTGAATCTTTTAAGAGTAATTGGTATGGAGAAATAAAATAGTTATGCCATGGCGAAATTAGAATTGCTCTGTTTTCATCGGCTACTTTTTGGCGGCAATAAAGTATCCCAGTGGAAAAATTTCACAGGATGCCATTGGTGAATGGTCAATCTTTTAGGACAGCTCTTCATTGCTTAAAAACTTATTTTCACCTAAATTAGCTTGTGGACACTTTGTGGCACATTTTTGCTGTCAAATGTTTCTATACTCATTCAGTACAACTTTACTGCAAGTCATCATCAATCCACTGCAGGATGAAGTTCTCTCCAAGTTCAGTCCATCTCCGATCTTTAGCTTCTTTTCTCCACATCACCCCTGCACACTTTCTTGTTTCATCCATCCATCTCACATGTGGTCTCTTTCTGGGTCTTTTACAATCTCTCGGAATCCAGTTTAAGATTTCAATTGTCCATCTATTATCATCTTTTCTAGCAATATGTCCAGCCCAACTCCACTTCAATCTTTTAATTTTTTCAATGAGGTCAGTAACACCTGTTTGTTCTCTTATCCATACAAGTACCATCATTAAAATAATTTTCCAAGGGCATAATGTCAATTCATAATTAAAGTTTTCCATTCTTATTATTTGTTACTGGATAGTTGCCCTGTGCAGTTTGGTGCTGTTAGTGAAGCATCTGATTTAGGATCAGGAGATCCAAGAATCAATTCTGGCATTCGTGCTTCTTATAAAAACCACCAATCTTTATTATATATGAACAATATCTGTATAATACCATATATTTTATCATATGAAACATTTCTAAATAATGGAGTACATTTTTTTCACTTATCATGATAGTAAATTTAATTTTAAGAATATAAAAATAAAGAATATACGAGCAGTATTCATTACATCAATAATTTTGGTCTCATGACAGAATAATAGTAAAATAAAATACTTGGTTAATACATTTTATTTATCCTGTAATTATTTTTTAAAACCACAATACCAGATGAGGCAATGTAATGTAATGCAAATCATTCTATTCAAAAATCACCAATACTGTATTGGATATTATCAATTTATATACATATGAAAATAGTCCAGTGCATATCTGTTATGGAAAATTCAAATACAAAATGTTCAATTCACTCTACCAAATATTAGGGTTTTTCAGCAACACCCTCTGTGAATAAATATAAAGTCGGTCATGCTGATAAGTTCAGACTTTATATATATTTACAGAGGGCATTGCTGAAAAAAATGTTTGGAAGGGCGATTTGAACATTTTGTATATGTGTAATCTTATAGTTGGGTTGAATGCTTATCAAGCCCTATTTGAATAGTCAATTATGTAAAATTTTAAATTTTAATTGGTAATAATTAATTAATAACTATTCAATATTAAATAGGTATATAATATGTGTTATCATAATTAATAATTTATATTATAAAATAAGTAAATTTAGTCAACAAGTCTCCTGAGAGTGGTACAGAATTGGGCTGATCAAGAGATATGCCACACCCTCTTCCAGATTGTGTATGAGATTTTTTATATGCAGTCTGTCAGATGGCCTAATTTCAGTACTATCAAAAATAATAATTTATTTATGTTAGGATTAAATTAAAAATATAGAAATATTTAATATTTATTATTATTAAATAATAGTCAGAAAGACTTAAAATTATAATTATTCTAAATTAATCTTTATAATTAATTCTCAAGCATATTTTATTTGCAATTTAAAATAGTTTTGAAGAGCTTAATTAATTATCACTTATGCTCCTAGTTTAAGAATTATTAATTGTATGTTAATGTATGCACATACAATAATTCAATTGGTTAAAACAGGCAAAACTCTCTATACATAATGCCACTCAGTGCAAGCCAGAGTAATCAATGGATGCCAGAAGGCCTGTGCATAAAATCCCCATCTAGTGCCTACTCATCCAATATCCTCAGACTAGTTTCTGGTTGTTGCCTTTGTCAGTGGGGAGCCTTGGATTTGAGAGCAGTGCACCACTGATTACTCTGGCTTGCATTAAGTGGCATTATGTATAGAGAGTTTTGCCTGTTTTAATAACCGTTATGAGCAAGCATAAGAAATGGTAATCATGTGATGTTTATTGGCTTAAATTCAATTGGTTGTCAATTTTGTACAATGATTCTCTCTGATGAAAGTTTATAAATAGTCTAGCAGAGATTTTTACAAGGAACTATAGGAAGAACCAAGGGTGAACAACTAGGAAGAGTGGGAGAACTTAAGAACAAAATGGAAGTACTAAATTAACAAAGAACTGGAAAGCAGGACATTATCAAAAAGTAAAACTTAATTTGAATTGAACTAAAAATGGAATTGAATTATATTTTAACTTTTAACTAATGGAGTAAGGACTCCATTTGGCCTACATACATGAAAACACATTGCTACTGTCAATCAATAATTGTAAAGGCTCACGTTTAAAACTGGCAGACATATAGGAAAAAGAAAAGCTTGCCAAAATGATAAAAGTTTATAAGTTGAAATTTTATTTTACTTTATAACTCTTTTAATTATTATATTCACTGTGTGCATTATAAAATTAATTGTGACTTATTTGGGATGGCAAGAAGGGGAAAAGAAAATTATTTTGCACTATCAATCACCATGAATTTAAAAATAGGCAGAACTATAATAGAGGATATTTAATGTATTTTATTGCTGTTTTTAAATTTATAAGGCACTCATGGCATGTATAAACTAATGTGAACTATAATATTAAAGTTAACTCCAACTATTGCAATTTTATTATACTCTGTTATTAATTTCATTACATGGAGAAAATAAATTAAAATAAAATAAAATATATTGCAATTAAATAAAAGTATAGTAATAACGTATACCTATGTAATAAAACAATATAAATATAATTTATCCAAACAGCTTCAAACACTTTTTAGCAAAATTCTTTATTTGTACATATATATACACCTATGTTTTGACTGACCTGCAGTTTTCTTCAGAGCAAGTAAGATCAAAATAAACTTACTCTGAAGAAGACTGCAGGTCAGTCGAAACATAGGTGTATATATATGTACAAATAAAGAATTTTGCTAAAAAGTGTTTGAAGCGGTTTGGATAAATTGTATTTATAGGATATTATGGCAAAAATAAAGAAAAGTGTGAATTTGAAAATAATATAAATGAAGACACTAATTATAAAAGTTTATAAAACCTTTATTAAGACTTTTAAATGATGTATTCTTAGCATTGTCTTTAAAACTTATGTAGGGCAAGACTGAATGCACCATTTTGTAACTTCCAATAATAAGTGGAATTGAAATGTTTATTAAACTGAGTTGTAGAATCTCATTGAAAGTGAATCAAAGATCAACTTAAAATTTTGACATATTAAATATTATGTTAATCATATTGTGGATTGGATTTATAAGGTGTTAATTATTAAATAGTGCCATTAATCTATAAAGTATGTAAAATCCATATACGGTGATGAAGATAAGAATCATTGTTTATCTTCAACTTTCCTCCCCTAATTTCTGGAATAGTGAAGTGTTGAAAATGGATGAGAAATACAATTGTTCTTATATTAAGCAATGCACTAGGATTATAATGTAAACCAATAAGTCAATATGAAATATATTCCATGTGGAAAAGAACATTTGCACCTAATGCTGCAGATTTTTTTTTTAAAGGTTGCAATCAAGATTTCATTTTCTTAGTTTCACAAGAAGGAATGTGAAACAAGAAGTTTATATCATGATCATTATTATCATAAATATTATATGTGGTCTTGTAATATTGTATACATTGTTATCACAGGTATGAAGATCGGATTGTGTAAAAAAAAAAAATTAAACTAGTGATAAATACAAATTTGATCAAATTTAAAATATATAAAAAAAGATAAAATAATCCTTATTTGTTATAAATTTCATTCATATTTTTAAAATATGAACACAGGTAAGAAACCATTACAGTTTATTCTTAATATTTTTCTTTCTAGGATAAAAGCTACAATTGTTGAATAATAATAATAATAAATGGGTAGCATATAACTTTAGTTAATTTAAATGCTTTAAATATAGTATTTTTTATATGTAATGCTTGACTAATTAATAGCTAATAATAGCTATGGCTATGGGTCATTCCCGAATTGATAATGATAGTTAAAAATTTATATGTCAAATAATAGCCTAAAAACGATTTACTCGCTGATGAAGAAGCTTCCAAATAAACAAAACAAATTTCGCTTAAAACTATTAAATGGGCCAAGCACTTTCGAGGTTTGCCCTCATATTCATGGCCGACGAAAGTAATAAATCTTTACGTAGTGTTATTAAATAACAAATATGCAAATGTAAATGCAAATCAGTTTGACCATTTTTTTGAAATGGAAAAACACGTGTCGCGTCTATTGATAGAATTGTTGTCGCAAACAATAAAGTACGCCTCTTTGATCTTTCTTTTACAGTCGTTGGTCTCAGGGCATACAATCCTGGGGTTGCCTGGTTCGAACACATGGCCAGTCTGCTTTTCATGTTCCAGAAATATTGAAAAGTTATCGCTGTTCTTTTTTGCTCTTCTAGTGTCTTTATATATTACATTCTATTGTCATGTTGAATGATTGCAATGATAAGTATATACTATTTTGGAATATGTGGTAGATCCATGTCGCATCACATCAGGTGAACTTATTCTCTTTTCCTGAGTGATGATATAAATGACCATCATGGGTGAATCATAAATAATGCCTGCCACACATTGATCTAGTTAGTAAGTAAGGGATTAACCACCCCATCTTTTTTTTCATATCCCTAAAGGTGATCGAGAAGTGACACCAGAATTTCAAACCATGTATTGGTATAGTTATTTCAAACAAGAGATTGATTGCCCATTTCTTTATATCCCCAAAGGTGATCCAGAAGTGATACTGGCATTACATACCATATGAAGCCATGACATGACTATGGTATAGATTATTAGTTTGTTCTCTTTACTTATGTCTCTGGATATATAACAGCAAAATCGTTTTTGAAATCTAGTATTTGAAAATGTAGATTGTACTTAGCACTGAGCAAAATAATGATAAAAGATAATATTAATTAAGAGTTATTTTTAGAGTAGGTTGTTCTTAATGCATATCCATTCCAGATGATCCCATTTATACCATTATGCTATATGAGTTATCACTTATACCAATTTGTTTTAAAATGCGAATACTCTTCCTCAAGATTAAAAGGTTTAAGTAATATTTTGCTTTAATTTTAAAAGAGTCTTACATGGTAAAACTAATAATTAAAAAGTAGAAAAATGATACTTTTGACACTTAAAGCAATGTTGGCTGTTTAATGCCTAAATAAATGGATTAAAGCAAGAAGTCAATAGTTTCTAGTAATATATATTAGCTTAAACTGTTATATTTTAAGTATAACTATTGTGTTACCCTGTGTAATAATATTCCTAACTTATTAACCATTGAATAGAGATTTTGAAATATATTGCCTGTGTCTACTTAAAGTGGAGAGTTCTTAAAATCATATTTAATAAATAGCTAAAATATGCAATGTATAGTAAGTTCAATAAATTCAATGTAAGTAATAAATTTAAGTAGTAATAAATTAAAAAGCAATAACTTAAAATATAAAATGCACAGTAAGTCCAATAAACTCCGTGTGAGTAATAAGTTTGAGTAATAATAAATTAAAAGGCAATAATTTATTGAAGTATTAAATAGATCCTAAGAAATCTTCCCTTAATTATAAAATGTTGTAATTAAAACTTCTTATATGTAAATTTCTGTCACAATGGTCCAGGATTGTGTATGTTTTCTTTGTTGTTATTCGTGTATTCACAAAACTTGTAAGTATTGTAAATAAATTTTGTTTGAAAATATATTTAATTGTCCGTGGCCTTATTGCTAATCATCATCCATATCGTTTTTACTATTGCTATCAACATATTATTTTTACTGTTGTCATAAAAATCATCTGTCAATATAATAGATTTTATTTTGTGTTAGCATATCTAAATAAATTTTACTAAGGTCTTATATTTAGAGTACATAAAGTTATTGCTTATTGATCAAAACACTGTTGATCTTAAGTGCTAGTATTATTTAAAATAATGTTTTTTTTATTAAAATAAATTAAAATTTATTATATACAATTGAACATGTTTATCTGTACATAGCTATATTCTTTTTACACTGTTGCAAGGCAGTCACTCTGTAGAGCTTGCTGTGGTCCGAGACTGGGGGCCATTGCCATCCTTCATTCCTCCGGGAGGATGACCCTAGCCCAGATTTCATGAAAAAGCCAGTCTGGAACCAGCAACCCATCTCTGTTCATAAGCTATTTTAAAGATTAAATATTCAATTTTGGAATAACCTGTTTATCGAAATCATCAAATGTATCATTCACTGATCTTGATCACATTGTCCATGATCATTAAGTAAAAGATAGTTTGTAAATTATTATATTCACTTTATTAAAAAATGTATTAATACTTCATAAAACTTAAAGATCATAAAACTTTATTAGTATGGAATTGCCAAATGTTCTTTATTGATTCTATTTTGTTTTATGAGCTGTCTTTGCTTGTTATATTTGGGTAGGGGCAAAATCCCTCTCACTGATCCAAATATACATTTTATATAGTAATATTTAGATTATTTGAACCCTGAGAAAAGTAAGTTATTAATTAATAGTCTCAACTTTAAACTTATTGTATTAGGTTTCATTGCTGAAGCTACGTGTTATGCTTTGCCTCGATCTCTTATATTTATTCTTATTGTTTAATTGATTCTGCATAATTTTAAGATATGTTTCTTTACTACTTTAAAACTTATAATCTATTTTAATTTAAAATAGGCAAAACTCTCTATATGTGTGTTGTTTATTGGCTATTTTAATTTAGTGGTTAAGTATTTTGTTTTAGTCAAGCTTAGAACCCCTTGCTTTATTTCATTATTGTCTTGCTGTTGTTTGACACAGTATTAATTTTATAGTTTAGGATCTCATTCTTCATCATCAACATATTTTTCTTTCTTTTATTTTTCATCTTCATTTCATCTAAAGTCATTATCATAACTCATTCATCTTCCATTGATCCCTATTCTACCACCATCTTAATCATTCATCACTTTAATACTTTTTTTTTTCATTTCCTCACGCTCAAATTCATTCATTTTCATTAGTTAATCATCATTTGTTCTTCATCATCCATTTACTCATCTTCATCTTAATTCATTTATCACCCAATTCATAATTCAAACTCCATATTGCAACTAGATTTATCTTGTAATATTTTAACTTTAAATCTTGAAGTTAATTTAATTGATGTTTAATATTGAAGGTTATTATCTTTATGTACACTTTGTGACCTGTCCCTTTAAGTTTGCTCATGTATATGCTAGCCATAATTGTTTCTAATATTCTGTTTTGTAATTATGACTTATAGATTATAAGAAATTAAGGGCTGATATAAGATAATATAAGGATTGGTACCGCCTTGTAGCTTCTACTTATGTTTACTTATGCTTATGCTAGCCAAGTACTATTTCTTTGTTCTTGCTCATGCTCATGTTAGCCGAAATGATTTCCATATTAAATACCCATTATTTTTGGATGTGCAGGTGTGTAAGCCCGTACAGTGTATTAAGTTATATATGTATTATTGTTATTGGAATTGAGTCTGTTTTGATATTCTAATATTCTTTTTTGATATTGTACATTTATTATTATTTGCAGATGATTATTGGAGATGGCTACAATATCTATCTATCTATCTATCTATCTATCTATCTATCTATCTATCTATCTATCTATCTATCTATCTATCTATCTATCTATCTATCTATCTATCTATCTATCTATCTATCTATCTATCTATCTATCTATCTATCTATCTATCTATCTATCTATCTATCTATCTATCTATCTATCTATCTATCCATCCATCCATCCATTTATCCATCTATCCATCTATCCATCCATCTATCTATCTATCTATCTATCTATCTATCTATCTATCTATCTATCTATCTATCTATCTATCTATCTATCTATCTATCTATCTATCTATCTATCTATCTATCTATCTATCTATCTATCTATCTATCTATCTATCTATCTATCTATCTATCTATCTATCTATCTATCTATCTATCTATCTATCTATCTATCTATCTATCTATCTATCTATCTATCTATCCAAAATGACCCCAAATCCAAAACTCAACCGGAATAGCCAAGAAAATAAAATCTAAAACACTACCAATGGTTTCACTGCTACAAGCAGACTTCTCAAGTATAAAGAACTATAAAACAACACTTGAGAAATTTGCTTGTAGCAGTGAAACCATAGGTAATGTTTTAGATTTTATTTTCTTGGCTAGTCCGGTTGAGTTTTGGATTTGGGTAATTTTTATTATTTATTGACCAGTTTAGCTTTATGCTTTTAATGTGTGTGTGTGTATATATATATACAGTATATTCTTAAATGCATAATAATTTGTTTTTATTCTTTCTATCTGACTTTTTAATAACCCTCTTCATTTTTTCCATAATATTTCTATTATTTCCACACACGTTAAAAAGAATCCATCCACTTTTTTTGGTTATAATTTTCCTCGTTATTGTGTATGTGTATATATATCTCAATTTCATCATTTACTTTCTATGTTTATTAATACATCGTACAGACTTAAACCTGCTTTTATATATGTAATATGAGCGGGATTCAAACTCAGACTTTCATACGACCCACTACTCTTAGTGCCACCTTATATTGCTGACCCACCTGATCACACACATGTTGAAAAGATATCATTCTAATATAAAATATTTAACATTTTCTGTCTCACACTTATATGAATTTTATGACAGTTTAAAATCTTTTCTCCAATTTTAAACATATTTCTTTATCACTAGACTTCCTATTCTCATCTTAAATAACAATTTATTTCTTCTAGAGTTATAAATATTTTAAGCTTCAATACTGATATTGTTTAAATAGCATATTAGTATTTGTTAATTATATTTTTAATTTCCATAACTTAATTTTTAAAATCTTTTATCTCATTTCCAACAAATTAAGTGTAATAATTTTTGATTGCATTAAAACGGGAAACTAAAGGAGTAAAAATAAATGGAGATTATTTAGGTCATCTAACTTTTGCAGATGTTGTAGTTGTTTTTGCAAATAATGCTTTAGAGTTTTAGAAAATGTTGCAAGAGTTATCAGATGAAAGTAAGAAAGTAGGACTAAAGGTAAATGTTAAAAAGACTAAAGTAATATTCAATGAATTTTATCAAAAGAAGAAAACAAAAAAAGATTGATAATGACGAGTTAGAAGAAGTTAACTATAAATACTTGGTCAGATTATTACTTCACATGGAAACATAATGGATGAAATTAATCATATAATTAAACTTGATTGAAGTGCTTTTGGTAAAAATAGCTTAATATTAAAAGAAAATATGCCTATGGGTCTGAAAAGAAAGGTTTGTAATAAATGTCTTTTACCAGTTCTTACTTATGAATCTGAGACTTGGGCACTTAGAAGTGCCCAAGTCTCCACACTATTCAAAGAAGTGTGGAGAGATGCATGTTAGGAGTAAAAGAAAAGATCAAAAACAAAATTCATGAGTGAGAGAAAAGAACGGGTGTTGTTGACATCACTGAAAAAATTAAGAGACTGAAGTGGAGTTAGTTGACATATTTCTAGAAGAGATAATAGATTGACAGTTGGAATCTTAAAATGAATTTCAAGAAAAAAGACCTAGAAAGAAACCACATGTGAGATGGATTGATAAAATAAGAAACTATGCTGGGATTATATGAAGAAGAGGGACTGGAGATCAGAGAAAATGAATTGAATTTGGAGAGGCTTTAATCCTACAGTGGATCAATAATGGCTGAAAATTATATATATAGATCACATGAGTTAAGAGAAAGATTATGTGGGTAATATTGTTTAATGATTAATTAAAATAAATGAATGTTTTCATACATGAAAAAAAAAATACTAATCAATATACCTTCAAACATACTATTTTACACTTCTATATCATAAGATTTATTATAAAACAATCGGTGTTGTCTTCAAATTGATTAGCACGTGAACATAGATAAATTAAAATCATGTTTACACACACACAAAGGAAATATGAAGTATATTAAAAAATAATTAAATGCAAAATGATTTCATTTGGTCAGAAAGTACTTACTATATACACCTGGGTCTTATTTTATACAGATTTGTTTAATGCGATTTTGAAGTTATGTGATTCATGTTTCTTCTTAATATCTTTTTATGCGGGTTTTCTTTTATGTGATTAAAAAAGCTCACTTTCACTATATTTATTAGATATCAAGAAATTTAAATTATTAATAACTTATTTTGACTTTAAATACTTTTTTTTTCAAAAATATAATGTTATATTAGCAGCTAACATGAATATGGCTTGAAGCTATTTAAGAATCTTAGCTTCTATGTAAATAACCTACTTATACTTATGAGTAAATAATAATAATAGATTTATACTTACTAGTATCAAAATATTGCAATAAATATTCAAAAATTTAAAACATTTAAGCATATTTTGTTAGATATAATAGAAATAAATATTCTTTTAGATTTTTAAAAATAATCAGAAATAATGAAGATTTTGTTGATTTTGTAAACTGAAAATAATTTTTCTAATAATAATGTATACTCTTTTTGTTTTGATTGTGATCTCATTTTTTAAATATAGAAACAAATTGTGAACATTTAAAATTTATTTTAGTAGTGAACAAAAATATCTATCAAATTAAGACAAATTTATTATTATCTAATAAATAATAATCATTTAATCATAGATTTTACATTGATGTGTAAGACAAAGAAAAACATCAGAAAATGTTGAAATCTGAGAGAGTTTGCTGCAATGAGCAACCTTAAATTCCAATGAGAGCTAAATAGTTATATGTCGGATATCACAAGCTTTATAAACAATTAGTAAAATCATCGTCTCAAAGTTTAATCACTGACAGAAAATTATTAACACAGCACAAGACTGAAGGTGGCACTAGTTGTATTTCCTCTTGTGATGAATCTGATTTCTTACCAGTTTACAAACGAACCACATATTGTTAAATAGTGATAATGATTAACATATGTATGAAAAAATGTAAAATTAAATACTGTAGTTAATAAAAAAAGTAAAAAAAGTTTGTCTTGTATCAATTTTTTTCAAATATTTGAAATTTCTTATTTGTCATATTTCATTTGCTTATTTTTTTATGCAAATTTTAAAGTAATTTTTCCTTGCTGCTTTGATTTTATGTGATTTCTGAAAATTACAGAATGTATCCCCCATTTTTCAAGGTAAGTTAAGTCTATTTTTGTGTGATTTTTTTTAATGCGGGTTTTCTGTGAAACCTATCTACTGCATAAAATGAGACCCAGGTGTATATATTGTGAGGATACAGTAAATGGACCATCATTACCACCACCAATCATCAAAAGCATATTATTGATTGTTCCATTTTCATTTACCACTATCAAACTCCCTCCACTCACAACTCCGACGCCATCCATTTCAGATAAATACAATAATGACCATTACTAATCATTATCAAAACTAGAGATTATCTCTAGAACAGATATAAAATTTAAACCTCAGTTAAAGATTAATATATCTGATTTTTTTTATTTATTTACATTATATGTTAATAATTTTGTGTAAAATTGTTAGTTAAAATTATATTAGTGACATAATATGGACACATATGTACCAAACCCTTAAATGCAAGCATGTAAAAATCTTGAAAAACAAAAGAAAGAAATCATTAATGTTAAACTTTTTTTGTTTGTTTATTAATCCAGCATAAAATTATATAAGGATCAAAATGACATCAACAATGAAAGCAAAGTATGAACTTAAAACTGATGCATCGAAAAATCAAACATTAGACAATATAGAACACTTCGGGGGTTTTTTTTTTTAAAAAAGGAAGGCAAATAAATTATGTCATCAAGAAAAGTTACTTGATAAATTCTTAAAATAAATTATTTGTCATATTAACTATCCTCAATATTAATGTTCATAAGCCATGATAATTGCAACTTGAGGAAGTTCCTTAAAGAACCCATCTTAATTTCATAAAACTCATATTTTTAACCCAAGTTATAAGCTAGAAAAGAACAAGTCATGCATAGCTAGGAAGTGATAAAACATCACAGGGATGGAGCTGCTGGTCATACAAGCAAGAGTGTCTGATATGATTATCATTTAAAATTAACATCCATGATGACCATACTAACAAAAGATCTACAATGTGCTAGAGTCAAATAAAAAAATTATCTCAGCACAAGTAAAGATAGTTGATAAAAGAGTCTGAGTCACCAACATGAAGATCCAAATGGTAACCAAAAATTATCTGATGGACTACAATCCAGTTCACGCAAAGGAACTTTCCTAAAGGCAAAGATACTCAGATATTTCACAATGTGAATTACAATACTTTGAACTATGACTAGGCTACACTGGGTTAACACCCCAAATTATATTTTTATATCGTTTTTTAATTCTTATTTCACTTGTTAAATTGGTTTCTTTCTTTTGAAACAGAGAGTCAATCCATCCATCATCAATTATTCTAGAGGGAGGGGAGCCATCAATTCTATTTTTTTCTTTTTCATTTAATAATAAAATTTAAGTGCAAACTCCTGAACTTGTTTGCCAATTGATATATTAGTCTACTGACTTGAAAGGTGAGACTTTATTCTTATCCAATATTAACTGATCACACTTTGACAGTTACAATATTGTTTATGTTCAATTAACTTAATTATTAATTATTTGTTATTCAGAATGTATGACTAAACTCTTGAATGATTGGTCTGTTCTATCACAGATTTATAGAATAGGAAGGAATTCAGAATATAAGAACAACCTTCATCTAATTATAAAATATGGATAGACAGATCAGAAATTAATGAGCAATTGATGGTATAAATTTTAGTTAGCAGACCTAATTAATAAAATAGGTTTCTTTTTTTATATTGTATTCCATGCAACGTTGAAATTATTAAATTAGAGTGGTGAATGGTCATTCTTCATAGGGATCAAAGGTATGGGTAAGTAAATAGTTAATGCACACAAATGAAGGATGATCATGTCTATGCAATCATTAAATGTTAAATACATACACCACTTTGTTAAAAAAATTATGAACAGTAATCATCATCAAAATTAATTTGTTAAATATTAAATATTGAGAAGCAAATTAGTTGTCTTGTTTTATTTTTCTATTTTCCAATTAATATCACATTATATGCATATCCAATGCACATGTCAGATATGGAATAATCATACATTGAAATAGAGCACATGTATATATTCCTTGAATTTGAACTCTGTGGTATAATGAGAATCAAGAAGAGGTGAAGTAAGGGAAGTTATGCAAGTGTGAATTCCATCCGATTCAATCATTACTTCCTAAAACTTGGATACATCATAAAATAACTGACTTGTCTTATCATGAGTAATGCCCTACTTGGAAGACCAAGTGGGTGACCATAGTTAAATACCTTCTCAAGAAAAATAGCTTATCCCATTACAATATATATATATATATGCTATCATTAATGAAAGAAAAACTTTTAAAAAATTAATCAAAACCTGAAAATTTAATCATGGGACTATATATGAGACATTGTTTATTTTCGACAATTTTTTAAAATTGTTCAATCACTTTCAGGTTATATTAATTAATTCCTGTAAGTTCTTTACTTGATTATTTTGATATCTTCTCTCTTTTTTTTTTTATCAGGAGAGTTATGATTTCATATAATCTATTCTGGTTATAATCTATACAACTGCCTTTTTTACTTTGACGGCAATTTTTTCTCATAGAAGTCAATTCCAGTGAGATTATTTAGGCAATGATTGATAGATATGATAGCCAGTTGTTTGTAGAGGAATTAAAGCAATGCTTAATCCATAGTATGATGTTTCATCCACATGTATTAATTGAAATGATCACAGAAATACTGGATTCCACATTGTTAAACTGTAAAAATGTTATAAAGATATGAATAATCTTCAATAAATAATTGATTCTACAATATTTTTAGAATTATCTTTAAGATTATTCATAATAGTGAACTTGACAAATTCAAAAACAATTATTTTTAAATACTACTAAATTTGGAATGCTTTTATATTCCTCTTTCTAAGACATGATGATAATAATTTTTAAAACATCCATATAAGATATTGTGTTGTTTTTCTAATTATAATATTAGGACCATTTAAGCTTTTTAATTAGCTGTTATTTATTAATTTATTTAACGCACATTGATTACATAAGTAATATTTTTCACCAAGGCAATAAACCTAACGCATGTGCGGTTGAAAATATGAAGGTAGGGACCTCTACTGGTCTTAACCACAAACTTACCAATGCGTAAGCTTGTGGTTAAGACCAGTAGAGGTCCCTACCTTCACATTTTCAACCACACTTGCTTTAAGTTTATTGCCTTGGTGAATATTATTAGCTGTTTAATTAATTCAAATGCTTGTTTAACAATGACTTGGCTTTAATTTCTAGTTTAATCAATGATTAGTGATAATCATATATTTGTCTAGAGTGGGGTGTGCCAAAGTTGTGGGTGAAGTATGTTTGACACTGTAAATCAAAATATAATTTAAATTCATTTTAGATTTCCCAAGATAATTGATTTCTTATCAAAATATTTACTTTTATTTATTCTTAAAAAAAATAAAAATACATACTTTTTTTATATAGTAATTATTTGACTACAAACACTATACTTAAATATTCTGTAAAAATATAGTTTTTTTTCTAGAATAGTAATTACATATACATTGACCTATGTTAATTTAATGTTTATAATTATTAACTTCGATTTAATTGTTAAACAATGTCATTAAACGTGAGATTTATTCTCCATTCTTGCATAATTAATTTACCATTAATTTAACAATTATTTAATATTCTATTTTTACATAGCTGATGTATGGAGTTCATTCTAGATTTTCATCAATGTTGCAAGGATATCAAAAGCTTTGAAAATAGATGGATCCATTCTATTCTTAGCTATATGACAACAGTGTTATCTATTCATTGCTTAAGGGGAAAGTAGTTTATTTCTATAATTAGCTATGTCGCTTTAATCTTTACAATGATAATATAAATCATATACAGATAAATGTATTACAATACACAGATAAATGTGTTAAAATATATAACATTCTATAATTATTATTTTCCTTATTGCAGAATATGTCTAATGATTAAATTAAAACTTAATAATATATCATTAAAAGAATAATATGCATTTTAATGAAATGTTAGCAATAAAAAATCTATTTTTTTTCTCATGTGTCATAGCATCAGTCGGGAAGCGAACCCGCTAACCCGGGACAACTGCTTGTAAAGTGGCTGTTGCTGACGTCTTGACCACCAATGCTTGATCTATTTTTTCCCCCAGTATGAATAAAATAACATATATTCAATCTTTTTTATATACTCTTCTCATAAACACTTCAATGTATATGAGGAGAGTATATAGAAAAGTTTGAATATATATGAATATATGAAGAAAGATGCAAACAAAGTGAAAAGGAAAAGATAAGAATAATAATACTTCTGTGATGAATAAAATAACCTATTTATAACCAAGAGAGTAATCATTTACATACTGATAGACATTTCTTGATACTTGGGAAAACCACTATACCACTATTGACAAATGGAATAGAAGAATAGATGCATTAATAAAGAATATGGAGAACTAGTATGGAGAGTAAAAAGAGTTGAAATAGTAAATGGAATATTGGATGTAAGTTAATTTATAATAATAGCAAGGAAAATACTTTACTGTTTAAAGCTTGAACAGGATCTTTAGCAACACGGGAATATAAACATAAATGGAAAAATGTAAGTGATTTAGTCTGCAAGTTGTGTAAGAAAGGCATAGAAAATATTAGGCATCTGTTAATTGTTTATTCTTACTTTCTTTTAGCATCTTTTCAATTTGATTTGCCATTTCTCTTTTGTCTTTTTCTTATAACTATCTACCATTCTTTTTAATATTGTTTCTATTTTGGTTTAATTTTAATCTATCCTTTTTAATCTATGTTTTTATCTTGACTTTACTGCATTCATCTGTTAATACTTTTTCTATTTAATCTTTATTTGTTTCAATATCACTTGATTTTAAATCATAGCATCTTTCTTATAACCAGCAAGCATCACATGATCATATCTCCAATACTAGCACATAATTGTTTATAAACAAAGCAAAGCAAAACTCCATATAGTAGTGCCACCTGTGCTAAACAGAGTAATCAATGGATGCCTGAAGGCTTGTGCATAAAATCCCTATCTAATGCCTACTCATCCAATATCCCCAGACTAGTTTCTGGCTTGTGGCCTTCATCAGCGAGGAGCTTTGGATATGGTTGCTAGAGGGTTGCATTAGATCCTAAGATCTAGATGCAGTGCTTTCATATCCAAAGCTCCTCACTGACAAAGGCCACAAGCCTGAAACTAGTCTGGGGATAATGGATGAGTAGGCATTAGATAGGGATTTTATGCACAAGCCTTCTGGCATCCATTGATTACTCTGTTTAGCACAGGTGGCACTACTGTATGGAGTTTTGCTTTGCTTTGTTCATCTTTCTTATCATATTTTCTATTCTTTTCAATTTCTTCCATCAATTTTTTTTTTGTAATTTTTTTGTATAGCAGCTTCTTTTCTATCCTTTTCCATTTTTCTATCATTTTCAGCATTGCTTGATTTTTCACTTCATTTTGCTTCATAGTTAAATGTAATATTTGGATTTGATGTAATTCCCTTTTCTTTTTCTTTGCAGTTGTTCTTCTAAATTTTTCTCTTTTTTTGCTCATTATTATTCATAATGAATAAGATTTTGTCAATTCTCTTTCTAAAACCAGTATGTTTCCTACTTATGCTTTCTTTATTTATCATAAATTAATGGAATGTATATCTTTCTTTTTTTCTCTCTTCTGAGACATACTAATACATCTTTCAATTCCTAAGTTTTTTTTAATCTTGTCTTTTTTTGAACTGTTATTTTATTCTCTCTTCTCTATGCATACAATTGTCATCAACTATTTCTCTATTTCTTAACAGTCTGGTGATCATATAACCTTTTTGTAACTAAATTTTTATTGGCCACATCTTGATGTACCAAACATAATGAGAATTGTTGTAAATAATTCACATTTATGTAGAGATATATCAGCCAATTCTCATATTCCACAATCATAAGTGATATAATTTCTAAGAGATGCCTTTGGTTTTATATTAATTCACTTAAAAGTCTTGAAAACTAAGAACCATCATCAGATTGAAGGATTATTCTACAGATCTTAATATAAATTTCTACTAATATTTCTGATCTTGTCCCATCAAACTATCACCTGATAGGTCCCTTCAAAGAAACCCTATGAAGTTGAAGATTTACTGCTGATGAAGAGATGAATACAATAATGCATTCATATCTTGAAGCTCAGTCTAAAATATTCTTAATGAGGGAATATGAAACCTTGTTGACAGATAAACAAATTATATTAAAAAACAAGGATATTAATATTTATATTCTTTATTACTTTTTACAATGCTTTTTTACAACCCACTATTGACAGTTTCAATTGCCCCAGCAATATTCTTCAGAACTTCTACTTATATTTCCAAATCTTAATTGCTAAATTCAAACTTTTAAATTTAAAAGTTTATAAAAAAAGTATTGTAAAAAATAATAAGCAATATAGATGATATTAATATTATATGGATTTGGCAATGCAATAAGAAAGAAAAACAAGGATATTATATCAAAAAATTATGTATTTGTCTTTTCTGAATGTTGATTAAAATAAATTCTAAAGTCAAGGTGTGGATAGTAATTGACTCATCCTTGTAATATCAAAACTAAACTAGGCTATAAAATGACCTAATTATTCAGAATTTAAAAAACGATCCAAAATTTTAAATTTCACAACCACTGGTTTTACTGCTAAGGCAGACTTCTTATACACAACATAGATATTCTCAACTTACATTCCGATTACTTTTAATATCAAAAAATTGTTAAAGAAGTTAATAGATGTAATATTTAATATAAAGAAGGTGTCAAATCTCTGCTCATGCGCTTTTTAGGAATTTAGGCACACTCGCCCGTGAACATCATATTACACACGTAGTCAGCACGATTATAAATAGACTATTTATTACATAACTAAGTTCTATATTATACATTTTCAATAATAATGATTTATAAAATTCTTTGATTTATCGCATTCTTTTTAAAAAATAAATAAAAATAAAACAATATTAGCTTGTTCAAGCATAATATTATGGTTTGTATTTTGTTCATGGATATATAGTGCAGAACTAAGATATTTATTTTTTATTCTACCTTTATGAACTTTTATTTATTCTTTAAGCTCGAACAACTTCGACTTATATATACATTTTTTTTATACAAAAAATAGGGAATAAAGTTTCTAATACTGACCTGTTAACTTATTTAAAAGTTGTTTTGGTATTTTAATATTAAAGTTAATTGAAAATGAGGTGAAAATTGTAGGAAATTAGGGTATATTTGCGTTATGTTAGTGTTACGTTGGCCTTGAGAAGTCTGTTTAGGCAGTGAAATCAGTGATTATGAAATTTTAAATTTTGGCTAGTTTTTTTAATTCGTAATTTGGTATACTTTGTTTATAAAATTTATCATTTTATAAGCATCACTTTATCTATCTAATAGTATTCAAACCGTAGAAAAAAGTTGCAAAGACTAAAATAATTTAAGTTTTTATGCTAATAGTTGCAATGGCTTAGGGATGCGTCGACGATAAAAATGTAAAGCGTACAAATAGAACCAAATCATAATTAAACCAACTAAAAATCAAATGTCACGTGCAGACATTACTAGAATTTAAACCAGCTCATACATAGAAACATAAAATTATTCAATAAATAAAATACATATGTGCATGAATACATTTTGTGGATGTATATGCTTGCAACAAGTAAAAATATAAATTTGTTAACAGGAAAGCTAAGATTAAAATTTTATTGATTTATTTACAAATAAATATTTAATTTTAAAATTACTTAAATAGAGGGATTTGAACACAGGATTTTTCAGTTTATTCAGCCTCTATCTCAGGAAACCGATGTACATGACCACATACATGCGAAAAAGATATATGATTCCTAATATACGTATTTTATGCAGAACCAACACTCATAAGTGAGGCCAGATCAGAATCAAACATGATGACACACATGCAAAAAAGATACATGATAAAAAATTTAATAAATATATATTACGTTTAATTTATATATATATATATTAAATGTAGTGAAATGTAGATTTAGAGATTTTATCACTGCTCTTCTAAACAATAGAATATCCCTCCCCCCTCTGCCTTTTTCTCTCTCTCCCCCCCTCTCTCTTCATTTCCCTCCCTCTCTCTTTTTCGAGCTTCCTATTGAATAATAATACAGATGGTTTTTTATTTGTAACATCTATGTAATAACTGAAACACAAGCTTATTATATACCTATGTCTATATATATATGTAATGTATAGCGTATATGAGCACAGACTTTCACATGACCCACCACTCTCCACTCTATCTAATAACACTGATACACTCAAGCACATATATGCTGAAAAGATAAATAATCACCAATATACGTATTTCATGCTAAACCAGCAATCATCAGTTGGTCCAGATTATCATCTCCCACACATATATACTATAAGTGCTCAGATATATATTAAGATAGACAATCTTCATACTTTAATGGACAGGCTCCAATCTTTTCAGCATATATGTGCTTGAATGTATCAGTGTTATTAGATAGAGTGGAGAGTGATGGATCATCTGAAAGTCCGTGCTCATATACCCTATATATAACATCTATGTTGTAAATCTATTTAAATTGTGTGTGTGTATATATATATATATTATTTCTCTGTTTGATCTTAATAAATAATCATTGAAATTGTTTGAAAAAATGCAATAGCAGAAACTTTTATATTCATCTTTCCCATGGGATTCTGTCAAGTATTTAAATTACCATCATTGTTAAAAAAATAAAGAATCAATTTAAATGTATTAATCGCAAATAAAATCAATGGATTGAAAAATAAATAAAGCTTACTTTAACCATGGCATGTTGTCTATAGTAACATAAAGCTTTATATGCAAATATTGAAGATAAAAATTTAAATTAAAGAATCAGCAAAATTATTGGAAAGCTTTCAATTTGTACGATGAATTTTTTATTTTTATTTTGCAAAACTAATCGAACCACAATCTTTAAATTCCAAATACATTAATCACTTATATTTATTAGCAACTGCTTACACACTAATAGAGCAATTTTCCAGAGGTTATAGAATAATTATCAAAGACTTAAAGGGAACAACCTACACTTACAATAAACTAGGTTTAATTTCTCAGCAGTAAATAAACCTAATTTACTAATAAGGACAACTATGATAGAGCTTATCTATCTAAGCTATTTTTTTATTTTATTGTTTATATCTAACTTGTTTATTACTTAAAACATTACTGATATTTATTCATATTCCAAACAATGATAAAATTTAATCCTCTTATTACGATGTGATGCACCATGGCTTCTTCTTTATTGGAGTCAGGAATCTCTTAGCTATTTCACCACCTTACTTTTCCCTTTCCATTACTCATCCTAAGTTATTCCCAAATTCTTCTCTAACCTGCTCCATTTCATTTTCACAACATCATTTTTGTCCACTCTATGGCCTTTATATCTAGATTCCTTATCGTTTTCCAAACCCAGCATAAAAACCAAGAACTCACTTTCTATTTAATAATTTTATATTTATTCTCTCACAACTTCATTATTTGTACCCTTTCTGCTTGTAAGCATATACATTCAATTAACAGATAGATGCCAAATACTTTCCATGCCTTCCTTACATTACTTGCAGCCTAAATCACCCACATTCCTCCATTTATGTGTATATTCCCTTGCTGATAATGATCCTCTTCAAGCCTTAAATAGTAAACTACTTTCCTTTCTATTATTATAAATTAATTCACACCCAATATTCTGTTTACTTCTATATATATTTAAACTCTTTTTATTTTCTATATTTGTTCTTCATCTCTCCAATTCCCTATTTTTTTATTAATGCATCTATTCTTCTGTTACATTCTTTGCCACTATAACTCTCAACAATTCTCTTAACCCAATCATCCCATCTTTTGCACAAATATACTAACATTAAGTCTTTATCCAAATCTTTTGCATATTATACTACCTTTCTCACCCATCTTGTTGCCTGTCCTTTATTTGTAACCCAATTATATATTATTTTGGCTATTCTCTTACTATCCATAAATTGCAATTGACTGAATGTTTTCATTTTGCATCTCTCATATAAAACTTAGTTGTTCCATTTCTCCTTAAATTTTCTCCTTTGACATCCACACATCTGCATCTAAGGCATGTCTTCCTACTTTTCTTTGTACTTTTTCTAAGTAATCTAACACCCCTTTACAATCTCATAATGTGTCATTAACATAAGTTAATTCGGCTATTGCCACTCCCTTCCATACAATTCTTGCTACATCTGAATTCTGACATTTTTACTATACCACCTGGTGAGAATTTTTGAAAGTGCTCAACCTTTTATTTCTATATAAAATCTTTATTTTATACTAAAGCTCAACAAATTGAACTTTATTTCTTTTTAATTTAATTTTATAAACAAATAATATTCTAAAAAATCATATTTGAACTTTATAAATATTTAAAAACTGAGTTGTAAATAAAAAGAAATAGTGTACAAGATGAAACCCAAAAATATCTAAAATTTTGTAATAAAAAATTGTATATTTACTTTTAGGAATTACAAACTGAATCACTTTCAGAGTACAGTTAATGTACCAGTCTAAACATGTTTTTCACTTTTTGAAGTGGTGTGAAAACTCTTGCAAAGTGATGCTTTTTAAAGTCTGTGTTGTTGTTTTTTTCTTGACTACTTTTCTAAGTCTGCAAAAAAAAAATTGAAGCATTTTTTCATTCAAGATAAAAAAGTCACATGGAGTAAGAATGAGAAAATATGGCTGATAAATAAACTAAGTCATTTTGAATTGAATTTAAAATTGATCCACACTCTAGGCTTTGTGTGCTGGTGCATTGTTGTGGTAAAGCTTGTATTCCCCATTAAGCCCCAAATCACAATATTTTTGTTTTACTGCCACATGCGAGCTTTTCAAATCTTGTAGGTTTTAAATACCTGATTATTGTGACCAAATTCTGAGTGAACAATGTCATTTACACCCAAAAACATCAGTATTATCCTGACATTGGACTTCACTCATCACACTTTTTGGGGTGTGGTGAGTTTGACCCTTTCATTAAATCACTTGTAAACTCACATTTTCCCCAGACCAGTATTCTTGCAAGCTGTTCCAAGCATTACAACTGTGTCCCTGCCATTTTCCATAACTGAAAGTAGAATTTCATATTGTTCCAACTTTTTAGCCATTACAAACAATGAAAAATAAGTGAGATGCACTTAACGAAAACATTTACAGTGGTGCAACACAACTTCACTCAATGATGGCAGTTAAAAGGTTGATGCAGGGAATTTTTCTAAGAGGCATTTAGTGGCAGAAGCATTTACTGCAATATATTCATCCTCCAGAGAATGATTTCAGTTATTTTGGGGTACTTTCTTATAAATATCTTCAACAATGTGAGTATAAACACATTTTCATAGAATAAATGAATTCTTTTTTTTAAGTTTTTTTATGTGAATCAATGTGATTAAATTTTCCTTTAAAATTTTGATATTTTCTTTGTAATTATTAAAATATTTGAAAAAATTTAATAGTGTTAATTTTGACAAGTGATGATGTTATGCAATGAGTTTCACATAAAGTATGGTCAAAGGAAGGAATGCTCTTAAAAGAAATATTCATTCGAGAACAATAGAATAAAACCTATTGATATTTGATGACTATCCATAAAATACTGAACTCTTCAGATTCTTTTTTCAATTAAAAATATCAATAAAAAAACCATCAAAACATGATGTGATCACAATTTCATGTGCTTACACAGGTTGTTAATATCACATTGGTGTCAAACTTATTATCTACCCATGTTTACCATAAGTCACTGTTTCCTCCACACAATATTGCCTCCAAGTATAAACTTTTATAATCAATGGATGCAAGAAAGTTGTGCACAAGATAGGAATTTTAAGCACAAACCTTCTTGCATCCATTGATTATGAAGGCTTGGACTTGGTGGCACTATTGTTTAGAGAGTTTTTTATTGTTATTAAAAAAATCAGTAAAAGCAATACTGTAAAATTTACATTATAAAAGAAATCCTATGCTATTATGAGTTATGATAACAGTAAAATAGTGATCTAAAGTAGATAGAACTAACACACTTTTTTGAGGAGACACCCAATGATTCTTAACAAATATGAGAGCTATCAAGTTAATTCTGTAACATTTTTTATTGAATCAGAATATGACATTTGCTTAAGTATGCATTTTTTTATTATAAGATAATTGACTTTTAAAAAATATTATAATTCAATAAAGTTATATGCATAATTGACTATCCATGAAAAAAAACAAAAAAAAAAACATGAATATATTGGCATTTTCTTTTGACAGAAACAGATGTTTCAAATTATCTTATCATTAGATTAATTAATAGGAAAATCATATAAATCAATATAATTTTCTTTAATTGAACTATTCAAAAATGCATGATATATTTAAAATCAATATAACTAAATTATTGTCTTTTAAATAAGAGTTATTAATGAAATAAACTTGTAAAAGTTTTTTTAGTATGGATTAAGAATACAATAATCAAATTTAATCTCTATAATTATTTTATAAGAAATGATAAGTTGATACTTGTGATTTTTGACCCATGTGGCCACCAGAACGCTGGTCTGGGTCAACCACAGAAATACTTAGAGTAGGGACCCCAAATTCAGCAATGCAAATTCCAGCTGATAGGTGGCGCTGTTCACAATGCATAAGCAGAGGAACATTCCACCAGCTGGCGGGCAGTAAAGCTGCTGGCTTGGTGGCACTGGTCACAATGCATAAGCCCATTTAGCTTACATCATCTGCTATCAGATACTACCAAGAACCTAAGTGGCGCTGATTGCCGTAAACACATCTAGCTTATGTGTTGTCTGCTACCAGCACTACCAAAATTCTAGCCCACTATATGGCACTGTTTCTCCATGTTACGCACAGAAACCTACGCAATGATAGAGTTTATGTACCTACTACTTAAAAGATAGATGGCATATAATGTACAGGTGTGACTAATTAAGAAGCTACAACTACTTAAAT
This sequence comes from Epiperipatus broadwayi, assembly GCA_028023455.1. NCBI lineage: Eukaryota > Metazoa > Onychophora > Udeonychophora > Euonychophora > Peripatidae > Epiperipatus > Epiperipatus broadwayi. Next base: position 4,221,780 of record JAQFVV010006240.1, on the reverse strand, counting down.
ATGCTTTCAAACTTAATAGTATCACATGCTATTTCACACTTTTATAAATGGATGTATTTTTAAATTATTTCTTTTTAAAAATCGATCTTTTTTTTAAATTATTTACTCTAAAAGTAGTTTTTTTTAATTAAAAAAAATGTAATTTTTACGACAATCGGGGTTTTTTTTTTTAAGCTATTTTTTTTCCCCCGTCTTTCAAAACTGTATTATTTTAAAAGATGATTGTTTGTAAAACTTTTTTTTTACACTTTCAAACAATATTATCCAATAACTTTTAAAGTAATATAAATTATATTTTGGTTTATACATCTTTCAATTAATATTTCGCAAAAGTGTTATTTTAAAAAGCTGTTACACGCAAACAATAATGCAAACAATAATTCGAAGATTAAATTACTGCCTGTCAAAATTGGATGATCATTGAAAATTATATATGATCTTAATAGCCTAAAATTCAGAAGCCTGATAGTACTGTCTTTGCTAGTGCACTGTTTCTTTCTTTCATTATTGAATTAGCAATATCACCACAGTTTGTAAAAGTAATGTTACTTATTATAAGAGCTTAACAATGACTTAATTTGTTTCATAATTACACTTTTACAAGTTTTGTTAATTTTGGTATAGGATATATCTAGATGAATGTCTAAACATTATGAAAGAATTTTGAAAACAGTAAAGGCAATACTTTTTTTTTGATACTTTCCAAACTCAGAATTTATCAATGAAAGCTGAAATCTAATTAGAATTTTTGCAATAGGTCACTTTATTTATTTTATGATAGAATCATCAAAATGAGAGTCATGTGATGCTGGATACAGTTGAGAAATGATTAATTACTTGTTCAGTAATTGAAGGTTATTGGTTTATCATGAGATAAGTACATTATGTGCAAAAGCTAATGAATACATATTTATTTTTAATAATGGTAAAAAAGTTTAATTAACTTTGCATATTAAAGTAAAACAAGATCATCATCAACTATTATCAATCCACTGCAGGATGAACATCTCTCCAAGTTTCTCCACATCATCTCTGCACACTTTCTTATTTCATATATCCATCTCACATGTGGTCTCTTCCTGGGTCTTCTACAATCTCTTGGAATCCAGTTTAAGATTTCAATTGTTTATCCATTATCATCTCTTCTAGCAATATGTCCAGCCCAACTCCACTTTAATCTTTTAATTTTTTCAATGAAATCAGTTACACCTCCATACTTCTTTGAGTGGTCTGAAGTCTGTATTGCTATTCTATTAAGTGTCCAAGTCTCAGATCCATAAGTAAGAACAGATAAAACACATTTATTAAAAATCTTCCTTTACAAACACATAGGTATATTTCCTTTTAGTATCAAGTTATTTCTACCAAAAGCACTCGAACCAAGTTTAATTCTATGATTAATTTCATCCATTATGTTTCCATCTGTATTAATAATCTGACCAAGGATGTTTCCATCTGTATTAATAATCTGACCAAGGCGTTTGTAACTGTTAACTTTTTCTAACTCAATCATAAAAAATCTTTATTTTCATATTTTGAGAAAATCCATTAAACATTACTTAGGTCATTTTAACATTTATCTTTAGTCCTACTTTCATCTGATAACAACTGCGACATTTCCTGTAGATCTAAAGCATTATTACCAAAAACAACTAAATGACTTAAATAATCACAATTTACTTTCACTCCATTAGCTTCCCATTTTAATCCACAAAATACTTCTTTGCAGCACTGCAGTAAAAAGTTTTGGAGTTGTGGAGCCACCCTGTCTTACACTCTTTTCAATGTTGACTTTCCCAGTATCATTATCTAATCTAATTGTTGCTGTTGCATTTTTATAAATATTCTTTAAAATATGACAATATCTTGGATCTATATCTGAATGATATCTCTAGAATTGTCATTATGATGTATTATAGCATTTTTCGGTAGATTTCAATAATTATTAACTTATGGGGTTGTGATCAAACAGAAGGCAAACTTAAAGGAGATAATAAATATACTTGAATTTATTTACTGGTTAGAATCTCTACAGATTTTCTAATATAATGTTTGTGAGTAGTTAGGTGGTTTAATGAATCTATAAATGAATATCTAAATAGACAAATTTTAATATCTATCACCCAACGGAGACACTTAAATATTTACCAATTTCACAATATCAACTAATAAACTATAATTTACTTTGATTAATCATTAAGATTTGATTTAATGCAAGAAATTGTCTCCACTCAGGAGGTTAAAAATTTATGGCCATCCTATTAATTGAAAGGAAACACTTTGATTCCTCTTGGAGGCCTTAAAGGAACTGAGCAAGGCTAATTCTTAATGTCCACTCCATACGTTCTTGTCATTAGCTGCTCACCAACATGCATTAACCAGTGTGACAAGGTTATTGGATTTTTACCTCTGAGTTTAAGATCAAGAAATACCATGGACTTTCTTCTCAGTTGCCTGATAAGGCAGAATGAATGCTTGTGTAAATGATAAATATTTTTCCAATATATATATATATATATATATATATATATATATTTATATATATATATATATATATATATATATATATATATACAATTATGACAGACAAAAATAAATCATGGCCCTTATTCCCAGGAGACTGTAAAGTCACCAAACCGAGGCAGCAATTGGTGGCCAAAGGCAGAGGGTGCTAAGAATCCCCTGATTGTGAACCCAGGCTGCCATTTGATGACAACATTTTTTATTTATGTACTTACAACTGCAGATCACTTTCAAGTGAAGGAAGATTGCAAGAGTTAGAACTAAAACTGTCTTATATTAAATGGGACATTATTGGACTTTGTGAAGTTAGAAGAAAATGTGAAGAAACAATTATTTTAAAAAGTGAGTATTGTACTATAAAGACACAAATATTGGAAATACAAGTGGAGTAGAATTCATTATAAATAAAAAGTGGAAGAACAACATTGTGGACATTGATGGTGTATTGGACAGAGTGGCAAGATTAGTTAAATAACTTAATAGCAGATACCAAATGCAGATAATTCAGGTTTATGCCCCAACAAGTTCTCAAAGTGATGAAGTAGTAGATTTTTATATGGATGCACAAAAGGCTTTTGATCAGAGTAAACAACATTTTAAAATTGTTATGGGAGACTTTAATGCTAGAATTTGTAAACAAATGAAAGATGAAAGTGCTGTAGGTAATTTTGGTTATGGTAATAGAAATGAGTGAGGACATAGACTTGTGGAGTTTGCAGGAAAAGGAAAACTTTATATTATTAATTATTATTTTGAGAAAAATGTTAAAAGGAAATGGACATGGAAGCATCCAAATGAAGGTACAGCAGAATTGGATTATATTTTGACTAACAGAAAATACATATTTCAAGATTGTAATGTCCTTAATAAATTTAACAGAAGAAGTGATCATCGATTATGAAGATGTGAAATACATGTTAATGCAAAACTAGAGACACAAAAATTATTAAGAAAAACAATATTTACAGTTGGTATTCCTAATTTTCAGAAACATTCTAATGAATTTAAATTAAAACTTACAAATAGGTTTCAAGTATTAGTAAATTTTGAACGTGATTCAGATTTGCATGAAATTAATATGAAAACAACTGATACACTTTTAAAAACTGCAACAAAAATAGCTGGTTGAAAAAAGCAGCACTTGACCAATAACATTTCTACTGAGACTAGAGAATTTATGAAAAAAAGAATATGAAAATTTACAAAAATGATGCATTAAAAAGGATTGAATATCAAAAAATTTGTAAAATGATGCGGAAAAGAGTTGAAAATAATATAAGGAAGTATAACTGTGAACTAGCAAGGAAAGCAGTAGAAGAGAATGACAGTCTCAAGAGTGTAAAACAACATTTTGGTATTGGTAGGAAATTTATATCTGCAATAAGAAAAAAAGCTGGAATTATTACTAAAAAGAGAGATGACATCATGGAATGGATAGAAGACTTTAATCAAGAATTATATAGTACTAAAGAACAAATACCTCCTATATCTATTACATCTTCTGAATTGCCCAGAATTTTAAATGAAGAAGTAAGACATGCAATTAAATATATGAAGAAAGAAAAGACTCCAGGCAATGGTAGAATTATAATTGATATATTAAAAGAAGCAGGTGAAAAAATAGAAATATTTTTAGCAACGTTATGTACCAAATGTCTAATTGATAAAAATGTGCCAGATGATTGGAAGAATGCAGTATTAATATTAATATTTAAAAAAGGTGATAAAGAAGATATTGGAAATTACAGACCTATCAGCCTTTTATGAGGTACATACAAATTTTTTACCAAGATAATTACAACTCGTCGACAGAGAACATTGGATTTCCACCAACCAAGAGAACAAGCTGGATTTAAAAGTGGTTTTCGTACAGGAGATCATATCCAGGGATTGAGAGAAGTTATAAAAAGGACAAATGAATATGAGTTGCCATTATGTTTTGGATTTTCCTTTTCATAATCTATAAATCCAAAACATAATGGCAACTCATATTCATTTGTCCTTTCTATAACTTCTCTCAATCCCTGGATATGTTCTCCTGTACGCAAACCACTTTTAAATTCAGCTTGTTCTCTTGGTTGGTGGAAATCCAATGTTCTCTGTAGACAAGTTGTAATTATCTTGGTAAAAATTTTGTATGTACCTGATAAAAGGCTGATAGGTTTGTAATTTCTAAAATCTTCTTTATCACCTTTTTTAAATATTAATATTAATATTGCATTCTTCCAATCATCTGGCACATTTTTATCATTTAGACATTTGGTATATAACGTTGCTAAAAATATTTCTATTTTTTCACCTGCTTCTTTTAATATATCAATTATAATTCTACCATTGCCTGGAGTCTTTTCTTTCTTCATATATTTAATTGCATGTCTCACTTCTTTATTTAAAATTCTGGGCAATTCAGAAGATGTAATAGATATAGGAGGTATTTGTTCTTTAGTACTATATAATTCTTGATTAAAATCTTCTATCCATTTCATGATGTCATCTCTCTTTTTAGTAATAATTCCAGCTTTTTTCTTATTGCAGATATAAATTTCCTATCAATACCAAAATGTTGTCTTACACTCTTGAGACTTTCATTATCTTCTACTGCTTTCCTTGCCAGTTCACAGTTATACTTCCTTATATTATTTTCAAATCTTTTCCACATCATTTTACAAAATTTGAGATTTTCAATCCTTTTTAATGCATCATTTTTGTATATCTTCATATTCCATCTTTTTTTCATAAATTCTCTAGTCTCAGTAGAAATGTTATTGGTCAAGTGCTGCTTTTTTCAACCAGCTATTTTTGTTGCAGTCTTTAAAAGTGTATCAGTTGTTTTCATATTAATTTCATTCAAATCTGAATCATGTTCAAAATTTACTAATACTTGAAACCTATTTGTAAGTTTTAATTTAAATTCATTAGAATGTTTTTGAAAATTAGGAATATCAACTGTAAATATTATTTTTCTTAATAATTTTTGTCTCTAGTTTTGCATTAACATGTATTTCACATCTTACTAATCGATGATCACTTCCTCTGTTAAATTTATTAAGAACATTACAATCTTGAAATATGTATTTTCTGTTAGTCAAAATATAATCTAATTCTGCTGTACCTTCATTTGGATGCTTCCATGTCCATTTCCTTTTAACATTTTTTTCAAAATAATAATTCATAATATAAAGTTTTCCTTTTCCTGCAAACTCCACAAGTCTATGTCCTCACTCATTTCTATTACCATAACCAAAATTACCTACAGCACTTTCATCTTTCATTTGTTTACCAATTCTAGCATTAAAGCCTCCCATAACAATTTTAAAATGTTGTTTACTCTGATCAAAAGCCTTTTGTGCATCCATATAAAAATCTACTACTTCATCACTTTGAGAACTTGTTGGGGCATAAACCTGAATTATCTGCATTTGGTATCTGCTATTAAGTTATTTAACTAATCTTGCCACTCTGTCCAATACACCATCAATGTCCACAATGTTGTTCTTCCACTTTTTATTTATAATGAATTCTACTCCACTTGTATTTCCAATATTTGTGTCTTTATAGTACAATACATGTTCACTTTTTAAAACAATTGTTTCTTCACATTTTTCTTGTAACTTCACAAAGTTCAATAATGTCCCATTTAATATAAGACAGTTTTAGTTCTAACTCTTGCAATCTTCCTTCATTTGAAAGTGATCTGCAGTTGTAAGTACCTAAATAAAAATGTCATCATCAAATGGCAGCCTGGGTCCACAATCAGGGGATTCTTAGCACCCTCTGCCTTTGGCCACCAATTGCTGCCTCGGTTTGGTGACTTTACAGTCTCCTGGGAATAAGGGCCATGATTTATTTTTGTCTGTCATAATTGTACATATATATATTGGAAAAATATTTATCATTTACACAAGTATTCATTCTGCCATATTAGGCAACTGAGAAGAAAGTCCATGGTGTTTCATGATCTTAAACTCAGAGGTAAAAATCCAATAACCTCGTCACACTGGCTAATGCATGTTGGTGAGAAGCCCATCCATGTTTATATACTATGTGAATAATCACATAGTAATAACAGCTGTAATGACAAGAACGTATGGAGTGGATATTAAGGATTAACCTTGCTCAGTTCCTTTAAGGCCTCCAAGAGGAATCAAAAGATTTCCTTTGAATTAATAGGATGGCCATAAATTTGTAACCTCCTGAGTGTATACAATTTCTTGCATTAAATCAAATCTTAATGATTAATCAAAGTAAATTATAGCTTATTAGTTGATATTGTGAAATTGGTAAATATTTAAGTGCCTCTGTTGGGTGATAGACATTAAAATTTGTCTATTTAGAAATTCATTTATAGATTCATTAAACCACCTAACTACTCACAAACATTATATTAGAAAATCTGTAGAGATTCTAACCAGTAAATAAATTCAAGTATATTTATTATCTCCTTTACGTTTGCCTTCTGTTTGATCACAACCCCATAAGTTAATAATTATTGAAATCTACCGAAAAATGCTATAATACATCATAATGACAATTCTAGAGATATCATTCAGGTATAGATCCAAGATATTGTCATATTTTAAAGAATATTTATAAAAATGCAACAGCAACAATCAGATTAGATAATGACACTGGGAAAGTTAACATTGAAAAGAGTGTAAGACAGGGTGACTCCATATCTCCAAAACGTTTTACAGCAATGTTGCAAGAAGTATTTTGTGGATTAAAATGGGAAGCTAAAGGAGTGAAAGTAAATGGTGATTATTTAAGTCATTTAGCTGTTTTTGGTAATAATGCTTTAGATCTACAGGAAATGTCGCAGTTGTTATCAGATGAAAGTAGGACTAAAGATAAATGTTAAAATGACCTAAGTAATGTTTAATGAATTTTCTCAAAATATGAAAATAAAGATTTTTTATGATTGAGTTAGAAAAAGTTAACAGTTACAAATGCCTTGATCAGATTATTAATACAGATGGAAACATAATGGATGAAATTAATCATAGAATTAAACTTGCTTGGAGTGCTTTTGGTAGAAATAACTTGATACTAAAAGGAAATATACCTATGTGTTTGTAAAGGAAGATTTTTAATAAATGTGTTTTACCTGTTCTTACTTATGGATCTGAGACTTGGACACTTAATAGAAGAGCAATACAGACTTCAGACCACTCAAAGAAGTATGGAGAGATGCATGTTGGAAGTAACAAAAAGAGATAGAAAATGCAATATATCGGTAAGAGAACAATAAGGTATAACTGATTTCATTGAAAAAATTACATGATTAAAGTGGAGTTGGGCTGGTCATATTGCTATAAGAGATGATAGTAGATGGACAATTGAAATATTAAACTGGATTCCAAGAGATTATACACGACCCAGGAAGAGACCACATGAGAGATGGATATATGAAATAAGAAATTGTGCAGGGGTGATGTGGAAAAACTGGGAGAGATGTTTATCCTGCAGTGGATTGATAATAGTTGATGATGATGATCTTGTTTTACTTTAATATGTAAATTGAATTAAACTTTTTTTACCAATATTAAAAATAAATATGTATTCATTAGCTTTTGCAGATAATGTACTTATCTCATGATAAACCAATAATCTTCAATTACTGAACAAGTAATTAATCATTCCTCAACTGTATCCAGCACCATATGACTCTCATTTTGATGGTTCTATCATAAAATAAATAAAGTGACCTATTGCAAAAATTATAATTAGATTTCAGCTTTCATTGGTAAATCCTGAGTTTGGAAAGTATCTACTAAAAAAGTATTGCCTTTAATTTTTTCAAAATTCTTTCATAATGTTTAGACATTCATCTAGATATATCCTATACTAAAATTAACAAAACTTGTAAAAGTGTAATTATGAAACAAATTAAGTCATTGTTAAGCTCTTATAATAAGTAACATTACTTTTACAAGCTGTGGTGATATTTCTAATTCAATAATGAAAGAAAGAAACAGCGCCCTAGCAAAGGCAGTACTATCAGGCTTCTGAATTTTAGGCTCTTAAGATCATATATAATTTTCAATGAGCATCCAATTTTGACAGGCAATAATTTAATCTTCGAATTATTGTTTGCTGTGTAACTGCTTTCTAAAATAACACGTTTGCGAAATATTAATTGAAAGATGTATAAACCGAAATATAATTTGTATTACTTTAAAAGTTATTGGATAATATTGTTTGAAAGTGTAAAAAAAAAGTTTTACAAACAACCATCTTTTAAAATAATACAGTTTTGAAAGAAGAAAAAAAAATTATAGCTTTTTTTTTTAAAAAAAAAAACCGATTGTCATAAAAATTACATTTTTTTTAATTAAAAAAAAAACCACCTTTAGAGTAAATAATTAAAAAAAAAGATCGATTTTTAAAAAGAAATAATTTAAAAATACATCAATTTATAAAAGTGTGAAATAGCATGTGACACTATTAAGTTTGAAAGCATATTTAAGTAGTTGTAGCTTTTTAATTAATCACATCTGCACATTATACGCCATCCATCTTTTAAGTAATTTGTACATAAACTCTATCATTGCATAGTTTTTCCATGTGTAACATGGAGAAACAGCACCACGTAGTGGGCTAGAATCTTGATAGTGCTGGTAGCAGATGACACATAAGCTAGATGTGTTTACGACAATCAGTGCCACCCACCTAGGTTCTTGGTAGTTTCTGGTAGCAGATAATGTAAGCTAAATGGGCTTATCATTGCGACCAGAGCCACCAAGCAGGCAGCTTTGCTGCCAGCCAGCTGGTGGAATGTTCCTGTGCTTACGCATTGTGAACAGCGCCACCTATCGGCTGGAATTTGCATTGCTGCATTTGGGGCCCCTACTCTAAGTATTTCTGTGGTTGACTCAGACCAGCACCTCTGGTTGCCACATGGGTCAAAAATCAGAAGTACCAATAAATTTAATAGTCTATGTTTTAATGTAATGAGTGTCCTAATAGCTTTAAACAAGTTTTTTCAATAAATGCCACAAGAGAAACCATTTAAAAATCTCTATATATAATTATCCCTAACCCCAAACTGGTTTTAGGCTACTAGCTCTTTTCAGTTAGACAATAGTATATTCAGACACTAGATTCAAAATACCAGCTCAAGCTCAGAATTTATCTAATACTTAACTATTAAATAGAAAATCTGAAATTTTCAGACATCTGTATGTCTTCAAATCCAGATATCTAGCATAAATAACTATATAGGCCTGAATAAACTACAGATACATCATATATTTTACATCTAGTGTCTGAATATCCTAGTCCCTCCCTGAGGATAGCCAGTAGCTTGAAACCAATTTGGGGATAGGAATAATTCAAACCATGCTAGAATAATTACACAGATTTAGAAAATTCCATGCACTTTGGATGACAAAATTTTAATGGAGCAAGTGGCGTGTTACTGATTATCTGTCCTAAATAATCAATCAACATATATTGCTGTGGTACCTTCTAGAAATGAAAACTGATGGTAGTAATGGAAAATGGATAGCCATTTCCATTAACGTATCCATTTACTGAGTATTATTATTTAAAAATAATTGCAAGAGTTTTATTGTGCTGGGGTATCAATTAATCTGTATTAATAGTATTTCTGAGGAAATTTGGCTTTTGTTATTTATATATTCAATATTTATGGCCTTTTTTCAGAACAAATTTATCAAGAACAATGTGGACTGATTCTAATATTATTTTAATTATTAAAATTATTATTAATATGATGAAATACATTTAATTCAAACATAGATAATTCAAAATCTTCTAGGAATTTAGATTACAAAACTAATATTATTCATGACATTTGGTTCCAAGTCATAACAAGTTCCAATATTAATAAGTAATAGAGAATTATATTATGAGAATTTAAAATATACATACGTATATTGTCAATATAAACAATACCAATATCATTAACAAACAACAATCTCAATCTGTTGTCAAGGCAACTTCCTTTAATCAATAAAAATGAAAATCCACATTTGTCTATGGTCTGATATGTTTTTATAGACACTAAACAGTGTAATTTGACACCAGAGAATGAAATTATTAATATAAAGAAGTTTACATAAACCTCATTAAACAGGTAAATATAACGTGTTCTGAAAGTAGACTAACAAATAAATAGTCAATTATAACTTTCAAATTGTATTTCAAATATATTACTAAAATAATAAACCTAATAATGTTCGAGGCTAGACAGATATTACATGAAAGCAGTCAACATTCAAAGAATACCAATATTATTAACAATCAAATCTAAGACATCCCAACACACTTATCTATATAACAGAACTAAAACAAATCCATCATGCAGCTCAGTGTTTGTGGAACATGAGAAAACTGCCAGTCATGCTTTTAAACTTGCTTCTACTAAGATTGTTTGCCTTGAAAGTAATCATAGAAAATGTAAAATCAAAGAGGGTTTGCATATAATTAATTCCACACATACAATAAACATATGAACCAATAGTGTTCTCCTCAAAAAACACTGGGCATTCAATACTGGAACATAGGTGGTGCTTAATAATCCACCTATTATACATGCAATTATGCAAATCTCCCAATACCTCCTAGTTCAACCTTTTATAATCAGAAATACTGTCACTCTTTGTCAATTATCTCTTAGTTATGCTTAGATACAGACACTCCTTGTCAAAAGTTGTCTTAGTAGATCATTAAACATATTATTTCAGCTGTATTTATTATTATTTATTCCTCTTTAACATATTTTCTATGGCCTCAACCTTTATTTTATACACACATACACACACACACACACACACACATATATATATATATATATGTAATGAGTTTGCCAATAACTCTTAACAAGCTTTTCAGAATATTCCTAATCTCAGACTGGTTTCTAGCTTCTGGCTTTCCTCAATGATGTGCTAGCATATTCAGGCATTAGATTAGCCATATGGAATATTTTGAAAAGCTTGTTAAAAGCTATCAGCAACCTCATATTTGAAATGATTTTTATGAGATTTTTATAATTAATATATAAATTAAATTCTATACCAAAATGATAATAATATTTGGGAGGAATACAAAAAATTCGACTTTCTTAGCATCCAAATTTCTAGAGGAATTTAAAAAACCACAGCTTATAAATCCAAGAATAGCACAATTGTATGTTTTTTTTAATATATATATATATTGATTTTAAAATACATCTCTCATACATTTTATCATGTTAAAAGTTTACAAACTTATCTTTTAAGAATAATAAAAGAAAAGTAAGTATCGAGAACTTTTTAAAGTGACAAATTAAAATATGATAATAAATTTTTAAATGTCAACAATTATGATAGATCATGAAACTAATGGAATTATTAAACAATTCAAAACAAAGCAAAACTCTCCATATAGTAATGCCATCTTGTGCTAACAAGAGCAATCAATGGATGCCAGAAGGCTTATGCATAAAAGCCCTATCAAGTGCCTACTCATCCAATATCCCCAGACTAGTTTCTGGCTTGTGACCTTCATCAGTAAGGAGCCTTGGATCTGAGAGCACTGCACCTAGATCTTAGAATCTAATGCAACCCTCCAGCACCCACCTTTTAACTCTATTTAACTACAAAACTATGAGAATGAAATTGAAAACACAATTAATATTTTCAATCCAAACTCAATAGCTTATATAGTCATATGGGTCTGAACTCAATTCAGCACCCATACATTTTGGCATTGATTGCTCTTGTTAGCACAAGATGGCACTACTATATGGAGAGTTTTGCTTTGTTTTGAATTGTTTAATAACAATTATGTGCTAGTATGAGATAGTGATCATGTGATGTTTAGTGGTTTAACACCAATTCTGCCTAATAGGATAGTGGTGGCTATAGTTGTTAAAGATCCAAAGAGACCAAAATGTATGGGTGCTGAATAGAGTTCAGACCCATATGACTATATAAGCTATTGAGCTTGGATTGAAAATATTAATTGTGTTTTCAATTTCATTTTCATAGTTTTGTAGTTAAATAGAGTTAAAAGGTGGGTGCTGGAGGGTTGCATTAGATCCTAAGATCTAGGTGCAGTGCTCTCAGATCCAAGGCTCCTCACTGATGAAGGCCACAAGCCAAAAACTAGTCTGGGGATATTGGATGAGTAAGCATTAGATAGGGATTTTATGCACAGGCCTTCTGGCATCCATTGATTGCTCTTGTTAGCACAAGATGGCACTACTATATGGAGAGTTTTGCTTTGTTTTGAATTGTTTAATAACAATTATGTGCTATTATGAGTTAGTGATCATGTGATGTTTAGTGGTTTAATGGAATTATGATGAAAATGAATTGAAACTAAATATTCAATTTTTACTCTATTTTAATGAAAAATGTTTTATTAAAATATAATTTAGTGAATATTTTTTTTATCATTAAGGAAAAAAAGTCAGTAGTAATTCATGATTCATATGTATAGGGATACTAATTAACATATGCAGCTAAGAGTTTGATTAACTCGCTTATTGAGTCAATCATATGTTACTATATTTGAAATGTTTTAGAAAACAACATTATTTTAATCAACCTTTTGTCTATTACTACAGTTTTGTCCTGTAATAAAATGTTGTGATTACTAAAATATAGTTTATCACTAATAAATAATATAAACATGTCCTGCATGTTTTAATGTAGTTTGCAAATCATCTGATTTGGGATTGGAAAGTCCCTGAATCATTTCTGGTGCTCACATGTTTGGCACTCCAGCTTCTTAAAATTCCTGAACAATAAAACCATATTCAAAATAAGAGTCATAGATCACATGATCCTATCTCTTAAGCTTGTAAGTTATAAACAGTGAGGATTGCCAATTCCTCATCAAGCTTTGTGATAAATGCTTAGCTAGAGCCAGCACTTAAAATATCTCTGTCAGGAACCCCCCAACCCCTGACCATGGTTTCGTGCTTTGGCACTCCTCAGAGAGATTCCAGGGTAGGTTCAGACCCTAGATCTAAAAATACCAATCCAAAGCCAAGCACTTATCTAAAAGTTATCTATTGAGTGGAAAATCTGAAATTTTCAGACATCTACATGCCTTCAAACCCAGATATCCAACTCAAATAGCTATATGGGCTGATAGATCTTCAGCCATACCATATATTAGTAGTCTTTGCAATATAACAGTGCATAAGACTTAAGGCAGAGACTTTAAAGTCATAGTTCACATGACCCTATCTCTTAAGCTTGTAAGTTATAAACAGTGAGGATTGCCAATTATTCAACAAGCTTTGTGATAAATGCTTAGCCTTAAGTCTTATGCAATGTTATATTGATAAGACTACTAATATATGGTAGGGCTGAAGATCTATTAGCCCTATATAGCTATTTGAGTTGGATAGCTGGGTTTGAAGACATGTAGATGTCTGAAACTTACAGATTTTCCACTCAATAGATAACTTTTAGATAAGTTCTTGGCTTTGGGTTGGTATTTTTAGATCTAGTGTCTGAACCTACCCTGGCACCTCTCTGAGGAGTGCCAAAGCACGAAACCATGGTCAGGGGTTTGGGGAGTTCCTGACAGAGATATTTTAAGTGCTGGTTCTGGCTAAGCATTTATCACAAAGCTTGTTGAGGAATTGGCAATCCTCACTGTTTAATAAAACCATATGTCTTATATATATATATATATATATATATATATACATATATATATATATATATATATATATATTGTACCGGTCAAAACATGTTTATCCATCTAACATGTACTTCATACCCAGTCAAGCCTGAGATTTAGGTCAGGGACCAGCCTGGATCCGAACCCACTATCTAAGCCCCAGATCTAACACCTAATGGATAACATAACAATGATGGCACATGGGAATTAATTTTAAATCTGGCTTACTAGCAAAGCGTGAGAAGACAATGAGACATCTATTACTATGACTAAACTAAAATATATATAAGCATGGCTGTACTTTTGGAAATGGAGAAAAGAAGAATTCAAACTACTCAGACAAGTTGGATGATAAAAATTAGTTTAATATAATGACAAATTATTTACATACATTTATAAATTAAGTATATTAGTATGTGCGTGAATGAGCAAGCAGTAGATGATTACATATTGTCATTCGCGCTATTATTTCATATATGCTCTTTTATTAGCTAAGTAATACATTATAAACACACATCTTTGGTGGGTCCAATATTAAGATGCCATTCAGTTATTAGAAAGAATTCACATAAAATTGCTATTAACGCTTTTATATACGGTTCTGAAACATGGTGACTAACATTACTACTTTGGGAGCATTCTGGGATTCATTACAGATATAATATAAACTATTTTCACACCATTAAGGTTGTGAAAATAAATAAAATACATTTGAAAACATATTTGATTATATGACAAAAATACCTAATGAAAATTATGTTAATTAGCGCTGGTACGAAGAACGCTTATTTTCCCCAAGGCATAAAGATACTCTTAAATACAGAAATAAGTTACGATTGTGGGATTGTATATGATTGAAATAAAGTTGGCATTTATATATATTTTGAGCCGAGCGCAATTTTAATATTTTTACAGCATTAAAATTAGGTCATAAGCAAAAGAAATAATAATAATAATAATATGAAGTTTGGGTGGTGCTGACATAATAGCCAAAAATAACTAAGAGGAAACAGTCATGCTTCTGGATGAGAATGAAGTGGATAGGCATGCTGTGGCCATTGGCAATGTGCAGGCCTTTTATACAAAGGAAGTGAATATGCATAGCATGTGCCAAACTTACGGGATCACCACCAGAGGCATTTTATATGAAGACAGAAGATAGGCATAGCATGTGCCAGACTTAGGGATCACTGCCAGAGGCCCTTTTATATGGAATAGGTCTCCATGGGACAGGACACAATGAGAAATCTAAAGGTTCAATCTTGTCTTAACCCCCAGATTAGATTAGAAGCACGTAATATATATATTTAATTCATGAAGATAGGTCAAATGTCAGTAACGCAGTACGGATAAATGTCACTAACGACATTGAAAAAGAATTACTGCTTAAAATAAATGACTCTTATTTGAATGCCATAACTTAGACAAATAATACGCTATGCAGTTATAATATATATAGAGAGCTTTAGATTTCATTTACTAAAATATATTTGAAGATTTTATTTAGCAAAAGAACAAGATTTATTTAGTAAAAGAAACATTAACATTTACCCCCATCCCTTTTCTGCTATTTTTAATATATATATATAAAGACTAGCAGTTATCTAAAAAATAAATAATTGGTCACCTTTTTAGAATTGAATATCATTTATAAAATAAATAAGGTTTCAAAGCGTTGTAACGTTTTTCGTTTTGCTAGGCCCTTATACACCTCAAATGTATATTTGAGCGTGAGTTGATCAAGCTGTATCAAAAAGAAAAAAGAAAGTTGTATTTCTATTCTAAAAACACAGCTATTTTTCCTGATCAACTTCAGCCTATTAATTGTTAAGAATTGTGCTATTGACAAAATCAACTTTTAATTTTATTTCATATGGGCGCCAGGATTCCTAAGAATCCGCTGAAATATGTCGCCAGCACCTCTCGCAAGTTGTAAAACAAAACTAAATAAAAAGATTTTTGTTATATTTTTTTTTTTAAGGGGCGGTAATTCTACCGTAATGAGAATTAATGATTTTTACCATTATTAGTCCTGTGAGTATCGAAACATATTGGCAAAGGTAAATTACATTTTTAAATCTTATTTACTAATAGATTTAATAATAAAAAATAATAACCATTATCAATAATGCACAATGAAAAGGTTGATAAAAGTAAAATCTCTTTTATTCTATCAAACAAAAATATTTATAAGTTAAATTACATATTCACTACACAGGAAAGTACACACACACTAATCCAGATACTGAATCGATTAACAAAAACAGTGAGATTAAGCAATTAAAGCGATTTAATAATGTCCCAAGATCTTGTATAAATTTTTTTATTAGAAAGTCTCTTGAATACGAAAAGAAAAGTCTATATCAGGATGGTAGTCTAAGCTTAGATAAATAATTGTTTGCAAACTTTTAAGTCACTATCAGGAAAATTTACTCTTAACTTACCGGTAAGTTCATGTAGGTTTATGGGATCCCAGATCATGAGAATTTCCATTGGTCTCTCCTGCCGGCATCTTCCATTATTGTTCCGTTCTATAGCTGGAGAAAAGGCACGGTTGTAGTGACCCTTTTATTGCAAAAAGCGGTCTTCACAAGTCCCGTTTCCATGCTTGCGTGACAGCTTGGTACAGCAAGGGGCATACCTGTGTAGAAGTATATTTCTTGCCACAGGTTATGCTCGTGGAAACCTCCAACTTTCAGAGACGTAACTAGAAGTTAAAGAGAAGACCCAGATTGAAGATGTCATCTCCTTTTTATATCGCGCTCCATTTTTTTAACTTCTGCGCACTCTTTTGTCTTTTTATCAGCATATAAGATAATAATCTTATACACTCTCTCTTAAATTTAAGTTACAAAGTTCTCTTTTTTTTTAGCATTATTCTTCCATCTTTAATTAGCTAAAATATTTTTCTTTTAGCTTATACTTTTGGAATTCTTTTTATTTATCTGGATTAGTAATCTGTATGTCATTTATTCTTTCCAATTAGATAAAAAAAAATAAGAATGACAATTTTAACTTTCATTGCACGTTTTAACAAAAATTATACTAATCAAAAAAAAATCTAAATTTACTTTTTTAGCTTTTACCAAATGCCAATATATTTGTAACGTATATAAATAAACGCTACAATACCACCAGTGCCAGGAGATGAGAATAAAATAGGGGTTTACACTAATTTTATTCTTAAGTTTTTTAAATTCATATTCGTATATTTTTTTTTTCTGTAGTAGCGTGCTGATATATTGTGTAGACTCATTCACAAGCGACGTTCGGCTTTAACGCCCACTTTTAGGTCTAACACGGCGGGAATGGAAAATATTTCAACATTCATCTGTGTCCTATCCGCTTTAGTGTAATATTAATGATAAGAAGCCCAAGTTATAAGCACAAACGAGCGTTGCTCATCGTTCTGAGTCTTACAGGCTCGTGGCAACTTGGACCAACTTGATCCGCCTTCCCCTTTATTGGGATCTCTGCTAGAAATAGTCTGACGAGCATTTAAAGACGGTCTTATGTTCATATACTGCGGATAAGGACTCGGGGCTATGTTATTCCCCTCTTCAGTAACCGCCTACCCGGTCAAATACTTGTGACTTACGTCTACATCAGCCACGATCGTGTTTTTAGACATATATATAAAAAAATATACATATATATTTTTTCTTTCTGGAAGTCATATTAAAAAAAATATCTTCTTTCATATTTTAATAATCAGGGTTTAATTAGTTAGTTTTTTTTTTTATAATTTTTTTCTTTTTTGAAAAAAATCATAATTTATTTTCCGGCTGTGAGTTTCTTTGAGTCATCATTGTAATGTTCTTTATCATTACAACTCATCTCAGGTTGTAGTTGTTAAATCGAAGCCCGAGTTGGGTCGCCATTGTAACGTTTTTCGTTTTGCTAGGCCCTTATACGCCTCAAATGTATATTTGAGCGTGAGTTGATCAAGCTATATCAAAAAGAAAAAAGAAAGTTGTATTTCTATTCTAAAAACACAGCTATTTTTCCTGATCAATTTCAGCCTATTAATTGTTAAGAATTGTGCTATTGACAAAATCAACTTTTAATTTTATTTCATATGGGCGCCAGGATTCCTAAGAATCCGCTGAAATATGTCGCCAGCACCTCTCGCAAGTTGTAAAACAAAACTAAATAAAAAGATTTTTGTTATATTTTTTTTTTAAGGGGCGGTAATTCTACCGTAATGAGAATTAATGATTTTTACCATTATTAGTCCTGTGAGTATCGAAACATATTGGCAAAGGTAAATTACATTTTTAAATCTTATTTACTAATAGATTTAATAATAAAAAATAATAACCATTATCAATAACGCACAATGAAAAGGTTGATAAAAGTAAAATCTCTTTTATTCTATCAAACAAAAATATTTATAAGTTAAATTACATATTCACTACACAGGAAAGTACACACACACTAATCCAGATACTGAATCAATTAACAAAAACAGTGAGATTAAGCAATTAAAGCGATTTAATAATGTCCCAAGATCTTGTATAAATTTTTTTATTAGAAAGTCTCTTGAATACGAAAAGTCTATATCAGGATGGTAGTCTAAGCTTAGATAAATAATTGTTTGCAAACTTTTAAGTCACTATCAGGAAAATTTACTCTTAACTTACCGGTAAGTTCATGTAGGTTTATGGGATCCCAGATCATGAGAATTTCCATTGGTCTCTCCTGCCGGCGTCTTCCATTATTGTTCCGTTCTATAGCTGGAGAAAAGGCACGGTTGTAGTGACCCTTTTATTGCAAAAAGCGGTCTTCACAAGTCCCGTTTCCATGCTTGCGTGACAGCTTGGTACAGCAAGGGGCATACCTGTGTAGAAGTATATTTCTTGCCACAGGTTATGCTCGTGGAAACCTCCAACTTTCAGAGACGTAACTAGAAGTTAAAGAGAAGACCCAGATTGAAGTTGTCATCTCCTTTTTATATCGCGCTCCATTTTTTGAACTTCTGCGCACTCTTTTGTCTTTTTATCAGCATATAAGATAATAATCTTATACACTCTCTCTTAAATTTAAGTTACAAAGTTCTCTTTTTTTTTTAGCATTATTCTTCCATCTTTAATTAGCTAAAATATTTTTCTTTTAGCTTATACTTTTGGAATTCTTTTTATTTATCTGGATTAGTAATCTGTATGTCATTTATTCTTTCCAATTAGATAAAAAAAAATAAGAATGACAATTTTAACTTTCATTGCACGTTTTAACAAAAATTATACTAGTCAAAAAAAAATATAAATTTACTTTTTTAGCTTTTACCAAATGCCAATATATTTGTAACGTATATAAATAAACGCTACAGCGTTAATTAGCTTGAGCTCTGGAGTCACTGTGGATAGAAAATCCAGAGTTAAACAAATATATTTTTATACTAAAACATTAATAAAATGTTGACTCGAAAAACAAATCTGGTGAGTGTATTAATTAATAATGCATTATATTGTAAGGAGACGTTAATTCTTGGTTCATGAAAGTTTACTTAAAAGAAGAAAAGATTTTAGAGATTCAACTCGTCAGATTGCGTGCGATTGGCATATTAATAATAAAAACACATATATAATCAAGTAATAAATAAATGACCGCACCAAAATTAAAGAAAATGAGCATATGATGGAAAATTAGATTTATAGAAATTATTTAAGCAAATTACATTTAAAAAGTTACAAAATTAAATTATACATTAGGAGAGATAGAGTTTGAGATTAGATAGGCAAGCTAGATTTAATTTCAATGGTGGCAGTTTGAAATAATTTATCTTGCACAATTTTAAGAGTTCATATTAAAAAGTCCAGCTTGTGCATGGCAATTGAAATGCAAGTTCTTCGGTGGCAGCAAACTTCTATTAGCATTCTAAAATTCTTAGGTTGGGCTTTTACTTCACTCTTGGGCAGCAGAATGGTACAGCCATGGAAGATGATGACTCAACAGGGCCGAGAAGGGTGGTGGATTTACACTACATCATTTTTAGTTTCACAGCGATGTTAACAATCAGTTCTCAATAGAGTAGCTAATCTAATCTGTCTGTGATTCAAAATACAGCCATTTTATACTTTTTCTTTATCAATTGTTTTTGAAGATGCAACAGTAAGATAACGTCCAAAAATAAATTCAAATCTATTTCCAGATTAGAAATAGATTTGACAAAATGTTTATAACAAAAGTATCTTTAATTTTAATCCCATTTTAAGTAAAAACTTTAATTAAAAATACCTTCTCCAGATTAAAACAATAGTGCTTCCAACCCTTTAATTATTTTTAGACAATTAACTGTAGCATCTTCCATTTTGGCTTTTATAAAAATATACAGTTTAATAGAAAAAGTACTTTAAAAAGAAAAAGTTTAAAAAATGATGTATAATAAAATATTTACAAAAAAATCAATATTTTGTTAGTATTTTGCTCCTATATATATATATTTGAGCCGCACCTATATATTTTAATAAAAAGAATTAATAATCATAAAATTAATAATAATAAAAATGTTAATTTTGTGCACATCTCAAATGTATACATAATATATATATATATATACGACAAAAGGAGCAGGATGGGATATAGGGTTTAAACACAGGTTAGAAGGTGGAAACATGAAGCTCAATTTTAAGCTAAGATTGACTGCTTCAATATATATATATATGTAAACATTTTCTTCACTTATTCATATCATTGAGTTAAATTATCTTTTAACTTTGAATGATGGAATAAAAAGAAATAACTTTTATTAACTATTTAAGACTTAGATTTGGATAAAAGGTGGAATCCATGTTTCATTTATTGGGTTACCTTGACAACAGATTGTTGACATTCTATTGGTTGATTTATGTTTTGGCCATTGTGATGTCATTTTGATAAAAAAACTAGTTAGTTATTAGCATTTTATGGTTTAATAAATTTATTTGTATTTATAAAAATGTTATAATTTAATAAATATTGTTAGTGGCTAGTGGTTAGCATAGCTGTCTTCCAAGCAGCTGACTCGGGTTCGCTTCCCAGTCAACGCATTTGACATATGAAAAAAAAAAATGTTTCCAGGAAATTTCATCATGGAGAATTTACTAACCAGGTATTCACATAGTGGAGCAAATTAGAAAATATTCAGTGTGCAGTCCAGCCGATGGTTAATTTTCAAATATAAAAACAGTCACATGTTTTATTCAATTATTAAAACAATTATTAATCCATTGTACAGGCTTAAACCTGCATTTTTATATATGTAATATATACAGGGTTTGAACTAATGGATTATTCTCCTTTACATGAGGGTCAGAATGACTAATATGTCAATATGGGTAGGATGACAACCTTGGCACTAACAAGGGCTTTGAACATTCCATCATCAGATTTTCAATGAAATGGAAGGCTAAAGAGTTGTGAGTTGGAATAGTTTGAAGCCTGACCATTAAAGTATGAAGATTGGCTATCTTAATATAAAGCTGAGTACTGATTATATATATGTGTGAGGATAGTAATATAGACCAACTGATGATTGCTGGTTTAGCATAAAATATGTATATTGGTGATTATTTATCTTTTCAACATGTGTGTGATCAGGTGGGTCAGCAATATGAGATGGCACTGAGAGTGGTGGGTCATGTGAAAGTCCGAGTTAAAACAATTATTGGAAATAGAGAATTATTATACTATATGTGAAACTTTTAAATAAATATATTCATTGCATGCCATCATATACCCATATAATTGATTTTTTTTAGTTTGAAAAGCTGGCTGCTACAGATGTGTAATGCATATGGATGACTTTCTAGAAAGAATTTAAAATGTTGAAAATCAATTATTTCAAATCAATATAAAGGTAGGAATGTTAAAAAATAATAAAAGAAAAAAATTGAAATAAATGATTTCATTTAAATAAGTCTTCAAAAACCACCATCAGATTATATTTATAGTAATAACTTTGTAATCATTGAAAACCGATTAATTTACAAAATAAATACTTTTGTAAAACATAAGGAAATGAATGTAAAAAGCTTTGTTAATGTTGTTCCTAGTTATTGCATTTCCCAATTCTGCAAAATCAAAAGATTAGTAACCCATTATTCACGTATGACTATTAGTTAACATTTACTTAAATCATAAAACAAAAAGGCAATATTAATTTAATACAGTAGCAAATCTCTTCAAATAGTAGTGTCACCCAGTGCAAACCATAGTAATCAATGAATGTTAGAAGCTTTTTGCATCAAAACCTCTATCTAATGTCTACTCATACAGTATTCTCAGATTAATTTGGCCTTCATCATTGAGGAGCCTTGAATCTAAGAGAAGTACAGCTAGATCTTTGGACCCATTGATTATTATGACTTGCACTAGGTGGTACTACTATTCAAAAAGATTTGTTACTGATTTAACAGCTGGTGCAAGCATAAGAAATGGTAATCATGTGATTACTTTAATATTATTTATCATAAAAACTCTACAAATATTCACTAATAAAGTATGTTATCTATGTTGTTGGGCATGAGTGGCAGATTTTAAAATGCAAGGATAGTAACTATTCAATTGCCATTTCCCAAAAATAGATAATATAGGAGATAGTTTTGCATACATTTGCATATAATGACATTAATAACCTAAGAGACTATGATTATGGAGTAACAAAACTCTGAAAGTGCTTAGTCTGCAGAAATTATGATATTGAAAGCCACAGAAATTATTATATAAAAAAAGTTTCATCGCAATGCATCAGCATGTTATTAATTAATAAAGTATGCTTTTTATTTAAAAAAAATAATATTGCATTTTAGAAAATGCAAAAAAAGTAGACATTATTTAATCATTTTCATTTGTACTTAATCTTTTTGCACATAAAGATGCATACTCACAAAATTGTTCATTAATTATATTAAATATATATTGTTGTCTTTTCACATACCAGATGAATTGATTATATACCATTTAAAACATCTATGGTGTTTTATTCCCTCTACCCTATCATCTTCTAAAAAAATATAAATGGCAGTGTGTTTTTAATAGTACCATTGATGAACTCTCTCATATTCATTGAAAATCATTGCAAGTTTTCTTCAAAAAAAGCACAGTACTTCCATGTTTTTGAATGCTGTTTTACTGTTAGTGTAGGATTTTTTTACATCAAAAATTCAGCTGTATTACTTTTATTGATTTTGTATTTGAAAAAAAAATCAAAAGAGATCAATATCTTATGGCCTACAGGCAAATATAAATCATCTTGCTTCTATTATTCTCTAAGAGAACATTTATTATAAGGGCAGTCTTTTCTTTTTGATGACACTCTATATGAAACTCATGGCTGACATTGTCACTTGCCAAAATTGACATAGTATTACATGTCTCTAAAATATTTTAATAATTGTAAAGCAAATATCAAACTTTAAAGCACAACTTGATAGATTTATAATAGATTAATCTTTATTTATTCACATTTTAAAAAAAATTAAAATAAAAAAGAATTTGTTCATTTTCTGAAAGAGTTTTTATTTAAAAAGTCAAATGTCACTTTTTAGAATATTATTTGTTTATAAGATTAAATTAAAAAGAAATCAAGTCCAATTTATTGAGTTTTAGTATAAAATAAAGATTTTACGTAGAAGTGAAAAGTTCAGCATTTTCAAAAATGTTCATTGGGTGGAGCAATGGAAAATGTCTGAAATTTGAAAGGTTAATTAATAACATTACTGAAGTGTTCTCAAGTAGTGAAGCTAAGATAACTTGTTTATATGTAGCCACTAGATCAACAACAATGTTAGCCAAGTATAAACCATCTGCAAGAATATTTAACATTTTGATAAGAAGATAGTGAAACAAATCATTATATGAATCCATTTAATCTGCATTTGATGCCAATAAATTTATTTTTTTTGATTTTTACTGTATTCTTCTTATAAATAATCAGTGGATATCAGAAAATGGAGGCAGATTTCAAAATTAGTTTCTAGATTAGTGATCATCATTAGTGGTCCTGTGCATTTGGTAACTATCTTATACTTATAATATGCTATTTAGAAATCCTGATGCTTTGAACTTATGAGACTTAATTGTCTAATTATATAGTTCTGAGGTATAGAAGACTTAGAAGTCCATGATTTTGCAATTCACAATTTGTTATCAGTTGTGCTAAGCTTCAAACATAATCTTTTTAATCTACAATTCAATAACAGTAAGATTAAATTTAAAATTCAATTTTTTGTTTTAAAATGTGGAATATTTTACATTCACAATTGTTTAAGATGTTTCTTAGTAGAAGCAATAAATATTTAAGAAATGACAAAGCTTTCAATTGAAACCATAATCATAGTCTGCAACAAAGTGATTTCATCTCATTTTTATTTTTCATTGGAGTATTGATTTTATTTACTAAACAGATGTACTCATCCTTTTGAAAAGCCATCATTTTGATATGTTGAATTTGACATTATTTGCTTCATAATTTAAATTATGTATTATTAAATCTAATATTTGTAATATTTTTTAATTGGTCGCTTTAACAAAATTTTTTTAAGATATAATGTAAATAAATGTATTTTACAAAAGATTCCGGTGTACATCATTCATCAGAATTATATTAGAGGATTGACAGACCATAAAAGCATTTTAATAAAGCTAAATTTAAATTTTTAAGTATACTTTATATATGTCAGAATTACAGTAAAAATATACATTTACTGGAGTGCCTTCTAAATAAAAAATTAAAAAAAAAATGTTCCCAATTTTTCGACAGCATCATGGAACAAATGTAATAGTTTTTTAGTTTTATTAATAGTTACCATTTATTAATACAACAATGCTATTTTTGTAATATTTTTTTATTAAATCATTGCGCAGAGAAAGTTGAGAGTCAGTCGAATTCTGTTCAAACTAAGAGCCATTCATACCTGAAAACACCTACTAAACATAATGTAATTACTACCAAGATAATTCAAAATAATAATTATGCTAATAAATCGATACTTAATAACAAAAAAGGTTTCGTTACAGTAGAGAACAATACTGCAACTTATGCTTCAGGAAAACCGATGCACTCTGTACAGATGGTAAATGGAAACTCTTAACAAAATGTAAACATTAGCGATAATTCTAAAAAGTTCTCTCACGATCTAGTTCTTTGTAAGAATTACTCTAGTATTACCCCTATTAATAAACATTTGGACTCACTGATGTGTAATACTATTCAGCCTATGCCCACATATGCAAATATTACCAAATTTGGCATAAAACAAACAAATAAAGATAGTTTGATGTCTCCCGATAATTCTTCAATAGTAAATAGTGAAGTACACAAGTCTGAATCTTTTTGTTTAAATAATCCCAATGCCATTCTCTTGGATCTGATTGATCCAGAGGACTTACCTCAAGATTATATCTTTTCTAGTGGCACTACCCAATCTTTTACTACACTGAAGTACAGTGAGGAACAATACCAAGACCTTACATTTAGATTTAATCAGACGATTCCATCTGCTCTTCTTAAATCACTTTCCCACTTCAATAGTGATAAAAGTGTTATTATAGTGATCACTGATGCGAAGTGTTCACTGTTAAAATTTCCAGTTGATGCATTGTGTGATTTGATTAGGGAAAACAAATTGGGAGACGGAGTTCACCGCATACTCACCCACCCAAATGACTGCTATTTAGCTATTGAATTTAGCATCTGGTCAAACAGGAATTATTTTAAAAACACATATAAGATCTTGGAGATGAATTTCCTGTGCTATATTGACCTTAATCATCCCACTGGCTTATCAGGAAAAATTAGAAACTGCATACATGGCTTTGATGAAAATCGACTTAATGACATCTTAAGATCCTTTGGAACAGTCAGCAAATTCAGATATCTGCCATGTGAGCATGCTGGACTTTCAGTTCTCTCAAATGATGCCACCTTCCACCTTAATCTGAAGCAAGGAGTGTGCTCTACTGACATTCCCACCACCATTAAACATAAAGGCTGTCCCATGATATCATTTATTGGCATTAGACCACAGTGCGTTTTTTTGTGGCCAGAGGTCTCACTTAATTAAAGACTGTATGGCTAGACTATGTAATCAGTGTGGAAGTAGGAGAAATAAATATCATAAATGCAGCTCAACTCCTAATATAATTATAGATAATATAATTCCATCTACAAATCAGTCAATGGTTAATCAGCATTCCAATGAAGATCTGGACCAATTTAAAGTTTTGCAGAAAACTCTAGGAAGATCTACGCTTTTACATTCTAGTAACAACCCCCCAAGAGTCAAAACCATGCCCAAGAAGTCAAATTCACAAATTGAAACTAACATACAACAAAATATACTGGTGATTTTACTCTACAGTGTCAGCCTAAACCTCACCATATACCAGATGTTTTGCAAAAACCCAAAACTGATATGCACAAGGTTAGAAATATTAATACCAAAGTTTTGGGTCATGAATTCCAGTCTGATGTCAGGCCAGCTGATACACAGACTTTAAACTTGCAAGTTGAGTTGGATGAAACCTGTGGTTCAGATCATCTATTTGAAATGGAACATGTCAGTTACACTGCAATCAGTAATAAAAGGAAATCATCCAGGCTTGCAATTACTAGCTCAGATGAAGATGACATCTTAAACTCAAAAATCACCCCAGTACATAACTCAAAATTGAGTGCAGTTCATGTTTCAAAACAGAACATGGAAAAGAAGTGTAAAACTACAACTTCTGGCTCCTGCATTGATCAAGATGAGCTGGAAATGAATCTTTCAGCTGAGACAGTACAACTTATTCCTACAATAGTGTCTGAAGACTTACAAGACTTTAACTTTTAAGTCACATCAATCAAATATACCTTTTAAAGACAGGCAAGTGGTTAATCATAGCCTTGTAGACCAAAATGTCTAATACAACCTGCAAGATAGTTGACCTGAATGTCAGAGGTCTTAACTCACTTTTGCGTGTTTATGCTATAAGACACTGGTTTAACTCTGTCTCCCCACACATTTTGTTTATTGGAGAGACCAAGTTTCATTCTAACTCTAGCAGCAACATTATAACTATTTTTAATCAGCTTGGCTATACTCATCTTTCGCTAAATCAATCAGCTGCTGGCAGAGTAGGCATTCTAATAAACCACAAGCTACCCCCAACAACTTCAAAATTATCTATTCTGACAACTACATTCTCTCTATCAGCCTATCATATGATAGCAATACGATTATTGCTTTCTATGTTTATACATAGAACAATCCAGCATGCTACTTGCACATTAACAATACAATAAACATGGTTACAGCAAGTAATAATCACCCATCAATCATCATTGGAGATTTCAACACTACCTATGAAGTCTTCAATCACAAATATATTCATCTGCTCAACAGATGCTTTATTAGTGGCAGAGGTTTCTTCCCATCAAACACCTTTTATACGAGAAATTGCCAATCTCTGATTGACCTGTTATTTTATACATCAGAGCTTCACTATAGCCTGGAAGCCACCTTACAACCTGTAGCATTCTCTGATCATCATGCCTTGATTGCATGCCTTCAGATGAATAACTGTTGTCCAATTAAGCTCAATAGGTCTATCAGCATGATTACCAAGGCCACAATGACTGAAGCTATCCCTTCGGAGGCATATATCCTTTTTCATAAAATTAATAGATTGTCCAGACCTCCGGAGGAAGCATGGTTTGCCTTTATTCACATCTTGCAGTCCCTGATAAGCATTCTCACTCGTAGACTAAAAGGCTCAAGCTCATTGATGAGTGATATGGAGAGTATTAATAATGAAATTAAAAAGTTCTCCACTGATCATTCTCCCATTCACAGCCTTATCACCCTCAAGGCCCAGTATAGGTCCAAACAAGTGGCACTGGCTGAATATGTTGCTGCAAAGAGGGCAAAAATTTATTTTGATGCTCACCACTGCTGGACCAGAGGATATCTAAGATGGACACTGGGAGCTAAGAGAATACAAGAAGTACCTTCAGTACTAGAGCTCAATGGTACAAAAGTTACTGGCCAACAGATGATATTACATATTGATTCCTACTTTGAACAACTGCTTTGAAAGAATTTACCGGTTGATCATCATGATTGGGATGGGTCGGGTGGCTGGCAGGAGCATGGCATCTCTACAACTGACATTAAAGACAGGCTTTCTCACCTGCCAGTCAGTGTGCATCCAGGCATGCATGCCATTCCCAATTTCCTGCTGGCTCATCTGAGTAACTTTACTGTTCCAATCATAATGAATATGATCAACCACCTTGCAAAACAGCAAAGAGTCATCCATGATATTTACCCTGTTGTGTTGGTCCCCTTTCTTAAAAAGAACAGGGATCCGACAGATATTAAGAGCATAAGACCAATCTCTATGTCACCGATTCTAATTAAAATAATAGAAGGTGTCATTAAAGAGAAGATCCAAGGTAAAATTCTAGACAATATAGCACATTCACAGTATGCCAGAAAGGGTTCGTCGGTACTGACCGCGATTGGTGAAGTCAAGATGCTGTTCAATTACATTCACATTAAGAGACTTTCAAAGCCAATTGCAGTCAAACTAGACATATGTCAAGCATTTGATACTGTCAATATTAACATTTTATTAAACCAGCTATCTCAATATATCAACCGAGATTGTACAAATCCTGGACAATCTACTGTATAATCAGCAGATCTATATTTCTCTGAATGGATCTTACACAGATAGTTTTAATCCAAACATTTTCATACCACAACATTCTCCTCTCAGTGCCCTTTTGTCTATAACATATATAAACCCTCTATTGATAGATATTAATAATAGGATCCTGGGTGTCTTTGTGCCTCGACATAAAAGATCCATTATCTCAATAGCCTATATGGATGATGTTCTGGTCATCTTGCCTTCCAAAAAGTACTTAAATACATTATATCAAATCGTTAACAACTTCACTAACACACTTCAACTTCAAATTAATCCAGCCAAATCCTCTACATGGAGAATTTGCTCTGGAATTAAAATTACATCTAACTTTCTTGCTGAGCCACAGAGATTCCTGGGATTATCCATCCATAAATCACAACGTGCAATGTCTAAGGAGATTCAGCAATCGATTATACAATCTACTGGCCAGATTGTCAAAACCCTCTCCAAGGTATATCTTTCACTTCAAGGAAAGGTTGCCTTGCTTAATAGGAAGGTAATGACAAGAATCTCCTATTATCTACCAATCATAACAGTTTATAAATCTTTTTATTAAGAAGATTAATACATTGTGTGCAAGGTTTTTCTGGAATGGCTGATTGGCTTCCATGAGCATTGCTAAAATGCAATGGCATCGGAAGCTAAACGAGATGTCATTCCACTCTATTCCAGCCATTAGCTTTCAAAAAGCACATACGCTTGTTTTCAACCTGATACAGAAGTATGGGCATATGCAAACTGCTGACATAGTTCCACCTACAGACAGGCCTCCACCTGCAATGACTTGCTGGCTTGACGGATAATGCCTTCAAGTCCAAACTTACTCTGTGGGAAGCCAAGCAGCTTATTAACCCACAAGTAAGCACTATAAGGCCGAAGCTTGGAAATACCAATCAGAAGCTTATTATTCTGGTTTAAATTCTGGGATTTGGAACCAAAATTCTTAGAATATCTAGTCAAAATAAATCTCCAAGCTATGCCTACTAATTGGTTCCTGAAATACAGGAGATAGCTTGGTGCCATCGATCTGCAGTGTCTGAACTGCTGCCATCAGGATAAGACATTTGATCACATCACTCTCTCTTGTAATGGTCTTGGCAAAATCAAAATGACCATTGACTTTTATAACATTATGTCTATCAGGGATTGCATAGTTTCTAGAGACATTCCAACCATCAGAATGTCTACCTTCTTGACATATTCTGTATGGTTAACCAGGTGTAAAAAACTGTTCACTCTGCCACAGTCAGATGTGAACTTTTTTTTTACAAACTTTAAAAACACTTAAGGCCAGAGACTGTACTATGTCTTCTAAATTTATGTTTGATCAGACCTGGATGCTTTTTCAGTTTCCTTAAGAAATCCCTACTTCTTTAATCTTTATTTATTAATATGTATTTTTATGTCTGGAGTTTGCATTGGTTTTATCTTATTGTTAGATGTATTCATATTCTACATCATGTTTTAAATTAACTATAGACTGTATCTATAGTTCTCATGTATCCAATTATTATTATTATTATTTTTTTATTATTTTTTGTGATCTATTTACCCTAGAGTCATTTATATTACTTATGTACATTTATATTTTGTTTTAATAAAGTTGTTTTTGAAATTAAACTGAGAGAGTGCAAACCTCTCAAGCGCTTAGTCAATCAGATTGCAAATACTGAGACAGAGAATTTAATAAGAAAAGAATGATTCCACTCTCTTCTTTACTTGTCTTTCTATATATCCAAGCCAGTCCAAAGTACTTAGATCTGAAAGCGTGAATCTTAAATATCTTGTTTTTATAAATAAATATATTTGTAATTTTTTTATTTGATTGCTTTAACAATTTTTTTTAAAGATTTAATATAAATTAAACAAAATATTTTAAATGTGACAATTGCATACCAATCTGAAAGGCCGTTATTTAGACTTCAATTATATGTTAATCAAAAATCAATGTACAGAATTGTGGCATCTATTTTTTCTTCACTAAATATCACATTTCAAACATGAATTTATGTACTGTAATCACGTTTTCTTTGTAATTTAAATACTATATCTCGGTAGTTAAAAGCACATGTACTGATTTTTTTCTCAAACAGATTACTTTTTGCACATAAATGTAGTGGTTGTGAATTTGACTCATGGTATTCAGACAAACATTCGTACATTCACCAATCAGACAACAGAGGAAATAGAGAATTTATATATAAGAATCCAATAGATAATACACTGTTTAAGTAAATAAGTTATATATAATAAATAAGAACTGATAGTAGCTAAATATTTATATATAATATTTTAAAATTAACTCACTGCAACTCTTTATATATAATTAAAGTGCCTACCAGCATACTCTATTGCCTTTAAAATGTATTTCATGTGCTATCATTAGAGACCAATTTTAATTATATATAAATAGTTGCAATGATTAATTTCAAAACATATCTATATATAGCTTTAAAAAAATCAATATGTACTTCATCAAAATACTTGAATTAGTTTGTTCCAATTATCTGACTTATTGTAGTTTATAAATTATTGATCAAGTAAAGTTTAGTTAATCATTTTTATCCACTGTTTAACATATAAAAAAAAAATAGAATATAATTTTACTCATTATGAAATCATTTAATAATAAAATGCATACACAATTATATTTTATTTTCAACTACTTATGTAAATGTATTTATAATAATTTCTTTTTTAAATTTTTACTTTTTTAAAAGAATCATCATGGACCAGTAAATATATAAAAAACAATATTATAAAATATTTAAAATGAAAATGAATAATAACCAAAGTAATCATAAGTTTAAAATATATATAGCGATGATAATAGATGGACATTTGAAATCTTAAACTGGATTCCAAGAGATTGTAAAAGACCCAGAAAGAGATTGCACGTGAGATGGATGAAATAAGAAAGTGTGCAGGGGCGATGTAGAAAAAGGAAACTAAAAATCGGAGAACATAGTTTGAACTTGGAGAAACCTTCATCTTCTGTGGATTGATAATGGTTGACGATGATGATGATGATATATATATAGCAACATAAATCCTCAGTAGGGTATTTATTTCTATATAGATATAATTAGATATAATTTTTGAAAGGTAGGACTATAATAGTCTAATTTTTTTATTGCGTTTTTTTTAATTATCAATTATCATTCAGCATTTAAATTCATTAGACATACAGCTCTTTTCATTTCACTTTTTGCTCTTTTTTAAAATATACATAAATAACTTCAAAATAAAACTAAACTATAATACTAAAAGTCATTCAAATGTGAATTAGACAAAAAAAAAAAAAATAGATTTTTAAATCAGAAACCAATTTATTATCCAAAACAATTATTGTTTCAGTAATCTGTCAATATCAAATTTCAATTATTATAAATATTTAAAAAAAGATACTGAATGAAGATCCGGTAACATTGCATTTATTAACCAATTTCTTTTTTATTTTACAATTTTATTAATCACTGTCATATCTGATAACTTTTAATTGTTTTTTTCCTTAATAAAATATTAATATATAGGGTATATGAGCACAGACTTTCTCACGACCCACCACTCAATCTCATATTATTGATACACTTGAACACATATATGTCGAAAAGATAAATAATCACCAATATTCGTATGTCATGCTAAACCAGCAATCATCAGTTGGTCCAGATTATCATCTCTACACATATATGCAACAAGTGCTCAGATATATATTATGATAACCATTCCTCATACTTTAATGCATAGGCTTCAATCCACTCCACTCTCCAACAGTCCATCCAATTGAAAATCTGATGATAGAATGCTCAAAGGCCACCCTGAAGCCAAGATTCTTGTCACATCCATGTTGACCTAAAGTCAATCTGACCGTCATGTACAGAACATAATCCACTTAATACATATACAAGGGATGGGCAGACATCTCTACTATGTAATAACTGAAATACAGGCTTATTATATACCTATATGAATATATGTAATATATAGTGTATATGAACACAGACTTTCACATCATCCACCACTCACCACTCCATCTCATATTATTGATACACTTGAATACATATAAGTCGAAAAGATAAATAATCACCAATATACATATTTCATGCTAAAACAGCAATCATCAGTTGGTTCAGTTTATCATCTCTACACATATATGCAGCAAGTGCTCAGATATATATTAAGATAGCCAATCCTCATACTTTAATGGACGGGCTTCAATCCACTCCACACTCCAACTCTTCAACTGTCCATCCAATTGAAAATCTGATGATGGAATGCTCAAAGGTCACCTGAGGCCGAGATTCTTGTCATATATTGGTGATCATTTATCTTTTCAACATATATGTGTTCAAGGGTATCAGTAATATGAGATGGAGTGGTGAGTGGTTTGAAATTCTGTGCTCATACACTCTATATATTACATATATTCATATAGGTATATAATAAGCCTGTATTTCAGTTAATAAAATATTAGTATTATTGATTTTATGATGTCGTCTATTAAACTATTGATCTATATTTTTAAAAAGAAGTCAAGATGGTTTATATACTATCACTGATGAAGATCAGAACTGGAGTCGAAATCCGTAGCTGTAAGCATACAGCTGTAGAATAGAATTATACAGACTAGTCTTAATTCACCTTAACATCACATGATGACTATTTCTTATGCTTACTCATAATTGTTGTTAAAACAGAAAAAACTCTCTATACAGTAGTGCCACTGAGGAAAGCCACAAGCTAGAAACTAGTCTGGGGATATTGGATGCGTAAGCACTAGATAGGGATTTTACGCATAAGCCTTTTGGCATCCATTGATTACTCTGTCTTACTTTGAGTGGCACTACTGTATGGAGAGTTTTGCCTGTTTTAACTTAATTCACCTTCTTTGTTTTTTATTATTACTAATGCAATAGAAGAAAATTAATTTGTAATTTTGATTAATAGTTTAAAAAATTAAATCATTTAACTTTTTAATTAACTTTTCAATATATACATATGTCCATGTTAAATATTGCATTACTGATTTTTTTTTAAAATAGAAATTCAGTTGTTTTCTACTTATAAAATTTTATAAGATTAACAATATTCATATGTTTTATGAATATTTTTGTATTTGTTTAAATTACTTTATTATATATATATATATATATATAAAGTTAAGCTAGAGATTATAATAAATTAATTAACACCTACTATGTTACATACACAAGGTTAATAATTGGTTTATAAAAGCCTAAGATTAAATATCAATTTCACATCAATATTTGGTATATAAGAATATATATATACAAATGAAGTAGGAGACGTATTTGTAGTCCTTTCTTATACTATATGTAAATATAACTATGCTGAAAATCATTCAGAACAAATTAAAACCTTAAACTGTCCTATGTTTAAAATGGTTTCAGAAAAGATTAAACAAATGAATTGTTAAAAAAAGCTATAAAATAACAAGAAAATAAACTACATGTGCTTATTGATTATAACAGAGCTTTTGATCTTGTTGATCATACTAATTTAATTTATATATATATATATTTGAATAAAAATATGTATAATATAACACTTTTTTATTGGTTTAATTTTCACAATGTTCTTCATTTTCTTTTCTTTTTGGCAACCAATTTTTATTCCTACTATTGTAAATAGCTTCCAATGAAACTTTTTATTTCTTTGTAAAATCCTATCAATTAATTATAATCCATTCTGAAAATTTTCTGTATGTGTCAGGTACATGGACTATTAATACAGAAACTCAGAGAAAATTAAAAGAGTGAATGTAACAGAATATCCCATAACTCTTATGAGAATTTTTTAAGATATTATATGCTGCCATTTAAATAGGTTATGATAAAACTTAGTCTGCAAGGAAATTGAATAGCCTATTAAACTTGTATATTGAATATGTAATGAGGAGAAAATATTTTATGAAGCCAAATATTGATGTGATTGGAAAACAAAATCATCAGCAATTTTAAAAATGTTTATTTATAAGCTTAGATACATTAAACCACAATATATATAATCAGTATATCAGATTAATATAAATTTTAAAATGTCTTAATTGCACTTTACTCAGTAAGCTTTACTTCTTTCCTTATTATCTGTAATTCGAAAAAATAGAAATAGTTCACTATGCTGGAAAGATTAATAAAATTATAAATACACTATGACCTACCTGGTCAAAAGCAGTGCTACGTTGCAGTGTATTTATAATTTTATTCATCTTTTCTGCATAGTAAATGATTCCTATCTATTGAATTAATTTCATTAATTTTTTTAATTAAACAGGTGCCCATCTCATTATTTTCTTAAATATGTCTCTATTTTGCAAAAATCAAATTAGTTTTTTTTAATTTAGCCCATGTAGTATGTTTTTTGCCTTCTTTTCAAGTTTAGCAATACCTCATACTGCTTGTAGTCTAAACAAAAGTAAATTTTGTTCATCTTTTTCAAATTATCATTAATTTTTTTTTCTATTTTTTTAGACAAATATATATAATACTTAATGTAACTAATACTTACATGATAAAAAGAAAATCTATTTTATTATAATAATTGATTGTAAGAAAAAAAACAATTGACTCCAGTTAAAGCTATTCTAAACAAAAGTAATTTTATTTCTCTATTTCTGTGATTTTATGGCTATATTTTTTAAATTTTTTAATACAATTATTTAAAAACCTAGTGTAAATAAAGCATTGTTAGCCAAGAGGTCATCGCAGCTGCCTTGCATGCAAGTAGTTGGTTGCAGACAGTTGTGGGTTCACCTCCCGGATGTTGCTATGACATATGAAAAAAAAAAGAAAGCAAATTTGGAATGATAATTATATAAAACAAATATTTTTCTTAGAAGCAATATATATACTGCTTATAACATTTACTTTCTTCTTTGACTATACATTAGCAGTCTTTAAAATTGACAGAAGCCATTGCCAGTTATTGCTGTATTGGATCACTTATCAATGATCATAAATTGATATCAGTCAATTTCAAAGAAAGATGTGGAAAAGATCTTTTCATATTGTTTAAAAACAAAGATGGATTCTTTAAGCTGTATTCCTTTTGCAATTCTCTGTAGTTTGTGAAAAAAGAATTGATGATTTTGAATTGTTTAGCTATTGGAAAATTTTAAGGATATTATGATAAGTAATAAAAATGAGAAAATAAATACTCGATCCTCTTATGCTTAAACTTTAATTCCAAGAATAAATAATCATCCTAAAATTTATTGATTTTGATTATTATAACGAGATGACTTAATTCATATTGTTCAGAGAAGTTGATAATAAAAAAGGAAATGGAAAAAATGGCAATGAATTGATGGATAAGAAGTTTGAAAAATAAATTATTTTGGCAAAAATGCCATTTTCACTGTGTTTTCTAAACAATACTTACTACTACTACTAATTATTTCTAAAGACATTTCAATATTTTATAAATGAGATATTATTTTATATAGCGCTACGTTTTAATACTGTAATAGTGATATTAGCAATTAAGCCAATGCACATGCGCTTTAAAGATAAATTATAAATGAATACTCTCACTTTTTTCCAGACACAAGATATAGTATTTTAGAAAGAATGAAATAAATCCGCCCATTCTTTCAATCCAAACATTTATTATGTATGGGCAAATCTTAAGCATATGGAAATGAGAGTGTGAAGGAGTTAAGCAATCACTTTAAATTACATTTATGTTTGAACGAATGACGCCTGCAAAATCTTTACAATTTATGACCAGTCATTCTTTAGTTGAAATTAAACATATATAATGAGATATTATTATATATAGAAATATGTTTTAATACTGTAATAGTGATATTAGCGATTAAGCCAATGCACATGCGCTTTAAAGATAAATTATAAATGAATACTCTCACTTTTTTTCAGACACAAGATATAGTATTTTAGAAAGAATGGAATGAATCTGCCCATTCTTTCAACCCAAACATTTATTATGTATGGGAAAATCTTAAGCATATGGAAATGAGAGTGTGAAGGAGTTAATCAATCACTTTAAATTACATTTATGTTTGAATGAATGACGCCTGTAAAATCTTTACAATTTACGACCAGTCATTCTTTAGTTGAAATTAAACATATATAATGAGATATTATTTTATATAGCACTATGTTTTAATACTGTAATAGTGATATTAGCAATTAAGCCAATGCACACATGCTTTAAAGATAAATTATAAATGAATAAAAATATCACAAAAAATCTTACGAAAACAAATATTAAGATAAAATAATTTTATATGTTAATAAAAAATTGAAAACTAGTACTTAAATAGAATAGACAAGGGATAATTTCTCTTATGATAGTTATCATTTCACTATTTAAAAAATGCATATGAATTTATTGTTTGGGGGTTCATAAGAAAGTTCTGTCAGACCTACAAGTGCCAAAATCAATCTTGAGACCTCTGATCCCAAGTCAGATGTTCTACTAACTGTGCCTAACCATGCAGAGTGGTCCACAATGAGTGCAGCACTCAAAAATTGGGCCAAAACATATATACAATTACCTTTTGAACTGATTACCTAAGCAGTTGCATATTTAATGTCCATTCTAACTTCAAAAGAAACAAAGTCTTAGAAAAAATAAAACATTAGAGGGCGCTTTTGTGAAACTTATGTAAATCTATCAAAAATTACATTTATGTCTACATACATTATCTATTTATTTGATATCTTGTGATGCTGCATTTTAATTGCTTCTGTAGTCTACTTTTTAGATAACTTTAAGGCTCTTTTTATCCTCCATTGCACTTTACTGCTGGCTAATTTTTCAGAAGAATGTCTTTAAGATAATTTTTCTTATGTAAATGGAGTCCTCAAGTTTACCGTAAAATTTATTTCACATTCCCAATCTTTCAAAAAATGCTGTTTTACAGCAGTTGACTTATTATTATATTCATCAAATTGAAGAGTATGCCAATAAGTTTTATGATCTTACCTTTTTATAATCTTATAAAATTGAATTTTTATCATGCTTTTATATTATGACAGTAAAGATTGAGATTTTATTTTTATATAATAAATTGTAATAACGTGAAAGCTAAACACCTTCAAACAGATACGCTTTAAAAATGCTTAAGTCACAGCCAATCAGATGGAATAATGGCATCATCTGATTGGCTGTCACTTAAGCATTTTTAAAGCGTATCTGTTTGAAGGTGTTTAGCTTTCACGTTATTATATTATCTGTTTACGCTTAAATTTAATATATTTATATAATAAATTGGTAAAATAACACCACCATAACAATTGGTTTGGTGTTCCTATAATGAGTACTTTATTGTTAATAATATTTGTCCTGCATTTCAAAATCCAAGTTCATATTTCTAATTAAAAAGCAACCAAGATATTTAAATTAACGCACATTCTTATGTTTCCAACTATCTAGGCAAAACGTGACTGAAGATTTTTTTCTCCATCACTGGTTAAAAGCATACTGTGTTGTTGATGATTAATCACTAAACTAATGATGTTAAAGTTTACAATAATCGTTTGAATTGTCAAAAATAGCACATCAGTATGCTATAAATCTAGAAAACAAGAAGTCAAAATTTTGTTTTTATTTTTAATTCAGAATTAATTAAAAAACTCTAAATATATATCACATCTTCATGCCTGCAATGCGAGGTTGCCTGTAAACTGTGCCAATGCCGTAAAATGAAAATCAAAGTCGAGATTCTTGTCTAATACCAATGATCATTTCAAATGCCTTGGATTTTTCACCAGGATTATAAAGCTTTCTCTTATTCTATCAAGTGGAATCTGTATATTCATTTAATTTTAAGCATTGTTGCAAACTTGTAGGATTAATTAGATTAAATATCTCAAACAGATTAATATAAGTGATGTATAAAACATGTTCATTTCCAATACTTATATTGCATTTGTCTGACACCAAAACTATAATGCTCCTTGATTCTCTAAAACCAGATCTAAGGCTCAAGAAACAATTCCACTATGATCTAAAGTAATCTTTTTAACAGGCTTCTTCAAAGTACTCCTACTGTAAAAGATAGCCATGATAATTTACAATAGCAGTTTTCTCTTTACTTTCTTATAAGGCCACTAT
The DNA here is from genome assembly GCA_028023455.1 of Epiperipatus broadwayi. Lineage (NCBI taxonomy): Eukaryota > Metazoa > Onychophora > Udeonychophora > Euonychophora > Peripatidae > Epiperipatus > Epiperipatus broadwayi. Next base: position 4,182,831 of record JAQFVV010006240.1, on the reverse strand, counting down.
TGCAAGTTGTGTACCAATATACATTAGATGGTGTAATGCTATAATACCCCATCACCGGATTAACTTCTGGTTTTGCCATCATCCCTGAAGACTAAGATTTAAAACCTATAGCTAATGCACTCATGCATCTAGCAAGCTATCTTAGCTAAAATTAGAAAAATCTCTTAGGTTTTGAACCCAAGACAATTCATCTGCATGGTTATATAGATTTGACACCAAGTAAACTTCTACATATTTGAGGGATCTCAATTTTATATCAACTTTATGTCCTTCTATTTCTGGGATAGGTGGAGTGTTGTTGATATCATGTGACTTTTTCCATATGTTTATTAATATGCTTCCAATGACAATTTTTTCCTCTCCACCTTAGCTCATCTACTGTAAGCTTAAATAATTAATGGGCATCAGATGGTATAAAAGAAGGATTTAGAGTAGGGTGTAGAGAACTACTCTCAAAAACATATGAGAAAGGGATGTGAAGTAAATATATAACCACTAACATCATCACTACTCATAATTAAGTATGACCATCTTAATACTAGAAGAAGAGAGAAATAAAAATAGCAAAACAAACAATAACAAAAAAACATAAGAAATAAAGATTTACAATCTGCCGTTGTCGAATTAAAGGATGAAGAGTGTTGAATTGTCAGGAAGGTGATCCATCTAATGGCAAGCCTATGGCAAACATTAATAAAATTATTATTTCTGTGAATGTTAGTTAAACAAAGCAATTAATCCTAGTGTTTACATTGAACATCTATTAGCCAATTTCTCTGCATTTTTAATGGCATAATTTAGAGGAAATATTTTAATACCTCACGGCAGGTAATAAAAAATAAACACAGGTTAAATAAGTAAGTCATTTTTTAAATAAATAATATATGTTGATTTATAGCAATTCCTTACATAGCTTAATTCACCAGTGGTATGCATACTCATATATATGAAGCTTTTCACCAGGGCATTAGCTAGAATGAGATTAAATTTTAGATTGTTTTTTTAATAATTCAAAACTGAAACAGACGTTATCACATTATTTAAAAAAATATATATAAATTTCCGCAACTATTACTAACAAATCCCTAACGGAAGATAAAGAGAACAAATAATTGGAAGTTATTTTTAACAAAAAAAGAGATATTTGGAGAACATAATATTCTGCACTGAAACTAGAATCCAACTTTGTAAATTCTTATAATATTAAAACAATCTCAAGTGGCAGATGTTTTTTAAATTTACCCATTATAAACAATGTTAATTTAAGCCAATTAAAAATAAGGTTGTGTAGAGATTTCACAAAATCAGGATCACGTGATTTTACATAGAATAAAATAAAAATACAGAAATCAATTAATTATGGTAAAAGTACACACAAAAATGGTTGGCATATAATAAAAAGCAATAAAATAAAATAAAATTAAATGATAATCATGAACTGAGATTATTAAAAAGTGTTCAGAGCAGCAGACATTGAGTGCACTGATTAAATAGAATTATATAGTAATAAAATTATATCTTCTGAATTGCCCAGGACTGTAAATGAAGAAGTGAGACATACAATTAAATGTATAAAAAAGAGAAAAGTTCCTAGTAATAATGGAATTATAATCGATATATTAAAAGAAGTAGGTGAAAAAATAGAAAAAATAATGTGCCAGATGATTGGAAGAAATGCAGCAATAATATTAATATTTAAAAAAGGTGACAAAGAAGATATTAGAAATTACACACCTATCATTATCAGTTTTATACAAAATTTTTACCAATATAATTATAACTCATCTGCAATAAACTTGGGATTAACCAAAAAACCCAGCTGGTTTTTAAAAGTGGTTTTAGAACAGTGAATCATATTCAAATATTAAGAGAAGTTATAAACAAGACCAATGAATATGAGTTTCCATTATGCTTTAGATTTGAAGATTATGAAAACACATTTGATTCTATAAGAATTTTTTCAGTGATTAAAGTATTGGATCATCAAGATATAGACCAAAGATATTGTCATATTCTGAAGAATATTTATAAAAATGCAACAGCAACAATTATATTACATAATGATATTAGGAAGATTAACATTGAGAAGAGTATACAACAGGGTGACTCCATATCTCCAAAACTTTTTACAACACTGCTGCAAGAAGTATTTTGTGGATTAAATTGGGAAGCTAAAGGAATAAAAGTAAATTGAGATTATTTAAGTCATCTAGATATTGCAAATTGTGTAGTTGTTTTTGCAAATAATGCTTTAGAGCTTCAGGAAATGTTGCAAGAGTTATCAGATGAAAGAAAGAAAGTAGAGACTAAAGATAAATGATAAAAAGACTAAAGTAATATTCAATGAAATTTTCTCAAAAGAAGAAAATAAAATTTATAATGATGAGTTAGAAAAAGTTAATAACTACAAATACCTTGGTCAGATTATTACTACAGATGAAAACATAATGGATGAAATTATTATAGAATTAAACTTGATTGGAGTGTTTTTGGTAGAAATAACTTGATATTAAAAGGAATTATGCCTATGTTTTTGATAAGAAAGATTTTTAATAAATGTGTTTTACCAGTTCTTACTTATGGATCTGAGACTTGGACTTTTAACAGAAGATCACTACAAAGACTTCAGACCACTCAAAGAAGTATGAAGAGCTGCATGTTAGAAGTAACAAGAAGAGATAGAAAAGGAAATACATGAATAAGAGAGCAAACAGATGTCACTGATATCATTGAAAGAATTAAGAGACTGGAACTGAGCTAGACATATTGCTGGAAGTGATGATAATAGTTGGATAGTTAAAATCTTAAACTGGATTCAGAGAGATTGTAAAAGACCCAGAAAGAGACCACATGTGAGACGGATAGATAAAATAAGAAAGTGTTCTGGGGTGAATTGGAGAAAAGAGGCTAGAGATTGGAGAAGATGGAATGGTAATGGTTGAAAATGATGATGATGAAATAGGTGGGAAGTAAAATGTAACAAATCTTAGTATAACTCTTAATAATTTAATTTTTAAAAAATAGTCACATGATCAGTTTATTCAGAAAACTTGCTATTAGAATCTGATACTCTTATAACTGGATCAAACTAATCAGGTACATAATTTTTAATACAAATAATTGCTACACAAAAGCAACAATAAGTATACAACAATCAAACTTGATAGTTATTCTGTCAGTCATGTAGTTTTGTCATACCCAAACATCTACATTCTTCTCAAGTATGCTAAAAGGATCCTTTCACCTAAGTTTTCCTTCATTTGTCCTCTGTACATTGAAAATTTTTACACAATGAGAGAGTAGCTGCAAATTACAATTGTGAATTTTGGAAAAGAAATGAGTGATCCTTCTGTTCTAAAAACTAAAATAAAGATTTGAAAGATCCTTTACTACTGTTATTGTTCAACAGCATACTTTTTGACATCATTGCTATATTACTTAATGTGATATTTTACTGCTGATGGTGAAATCTTGAAGGAACTTAATCCTGATTGCAAAAATGATTAAAACATTAATATGATATGATGACATATATTGTTATCACAATAGCTGATATTTTCAAAGATTTGCCACATAACATACAAATAAAAATTAATTTGTAGACTTTAGTCACTGAAGACTTTTAAATTATCAAAAAACTAGCAGAGAGGGTTAAAAATTTTCTGCTTATAGGTTTAATACTCTCTTCTTTCCATATGTCAAAGCATCGGCCAGGAAGCGAACCCACAACAACTGTCTGCAAGCAACTACTTGCTTGCAAGGCAGCTGCATTGACCTCTCGGCTACCAACGCTTGATACTCCCTTTGGTGATAACCTTTAATTCAATATTTTTTCAGATTTCAAACATATTTTTTTTATATTGGTAAATGGGTATCTAAATATTTTAATTATGGTAAAACTGATACCCTTCCTCAGCTTACAAATAGCAAACCTTGTAAGTAATGCCTTTGGAAAATAATAAAATTTCCTTGTCTAATGTGGGTCATTACAAGGCTTTTTTAAATCTTTATTTATAAATTGATTTTGATTAATGTTAGTGTTTGAATTGCTGCAAGAGTATAATTTTTTTGGAAAAAAAATAAATTAAAAGCATTGTATTTATGCAACTTAAATAAGTTTTTTAGGGCGCTTGTATATTTCCTGGTTTGGCGAGACCAGAAGTGGATTTTGGTCAATTACACACTTTCAGGAGCATACAGTAAATGACTAAAACAAAATGGCTGAAAACTAGCGATGGTTTTTAATATTTCCAGTGTTGTTTTTTATTACTGCTACTTTAAAGAAAGACAATTTCATGGCAATTTTTTTAATAATATTTGCATTTTATTTGTTAATATTATTTTTCTGTTAAGTGAACTTATTAATATAAAAATGTAACAAGCATAAATAAAAAAGAAATCATAAACAAAAGCTATAATTCATTCTTTCTGAAAAAGGGTATTTGAGAATTGTTTAGGTGGGCAGCCTAAAATCTCTAAGTGTATGTAAAGTAATTCATCTTTGGAATTCCTTCAAGGAATGTGATTCCATTTGAGAAAAATCCCAAATTTTGAAGATTTTGGAGTTCGTAAAAGATTTGAGCACCAGAATCAATTATGAGACTCTCTAGATTTCAACTCGGACAGTTTACCAACTGCACCAAACTGCACAAATATATAAATAAATATCAAGGTGCAACTGGCTTTTAGTGAGACTATCATTTTTATTTCGTAAGTTTAAGACCAATTTTAAATAGTCAAAATAAGAGTCATAGATCACATGACCCTATTCTCTTAAGCTTGTAAGTTATAAACAATGAGGATTGCCAATTCCTCAAACAAGCTTTGTGATAAATGCTTAGCTAAAAAAAGCATTTAAAATATCTCTGTAAGGACCCCCCTCCAAACCTCTGACCATGGTTTCATGCTTTGGCACTCATCAGAGAGGTTCTAGGAGATCTAGTGTCTGAACCTATCCTAGCACCTCTCTGAAGAGTGCCAAAGCATGAAACCATGGTCAGAGGTTTAAGACCAATTTTATCTTATTATTTACAATGCATTTGATGTATAATTAAAAAAATAATGGCATTTAAAAATAAATATAAATAAATTGAAGTGTTACTTGAGACACAACAAAATTTCAGGACACCAAAGTCTTGATTAGAATCAATATGACTTTATTAATGAATTGGCCATATATTTTGGTAGAAAATTTTCCAAAATTGTGGATCATGACTTTTTACCATTTTTTAAGCAATGGGATTTTTTTTAGAGATTTAAATGAGATTATTTTAATTACCAAGTATAGGAATATCTCAAATTTCATTTATATATCAAATACATATAAATTAAAATTACGTCAAATTTTTACAGTAGTATCTGCATATTTTTTCAGTTATTATATGATAAAAAAGTTGTACAGCAACTTTATTGGTCATGCATTTTAGGTAACTATTATCAGAAGTCTAGAGATTGACCTCCCCATCAAGATTGTGACCCTGTTCTTATATAAATATAACTGAGATGTCTCGCTTGATGTCACACACTTTGAATAATTAATTTAATGGTTATATTTGAGTAGGTTTATTTCAATATGGTTCATAAAGGGCTTTTATAGAGTTTTAAAAAGGCTAAATTAGTTCATTTTAGTGATATATAAACTGGATATGCAAGAATGAACTTGCTGTTGCCATGGAAATTTCTCTTAAACACATAGCATGCAGAGTATATATTGTTTTTTTTTGATGTTGTCCATTTAAAAAAAAGAAATTGCCATTTGTTTATTCCAATTGCTTGGTAAAATATCATTTACAGCATATACTGTACAATCACATGCTCTACAACCATTTTGGCAAAGGAGGAAGAGTGGGGAGGAGGCTGATAATCGCCATTTTGTATGCAAGAATTCCATTCCAAGATTTCAACTATACCAGATGTTCTATTTCAGATTTCAGTAAGTAGTCTCTGTGTGTATGTTTAATGTTTTGTGATGTGATTTTAAAAACTATTCTTACAAATTCCGGTATTATTCTTTGTTGAAAATCAATAAATTCAATTTAGTTTGAAAGCGTTGTCTGCGTAAGTGTATATTTCATTGAATATTTTCTTTTTGATTTTTAGAAAGATATATTTGTGTTGGGTTAATTTTGTGCAAAAAAATGGATCATGTATGGCTTCATTTCTAGACATTTTTTAAAAAAAAATTGATAGAATAAAGTGAGAAAATTTGGTTGTTTGTGTCCATCTACATGGCATACAAGTACATGTATATCTCCTATAATATTAATTTTTATGTATTTCTCTAAAACTATTGGGTATTATTCCTGCAACCAAGGAAATAAAGGAGGACTTTTCACATTCGTATCAAAGCATTGCTAACTTTTTAATGTTTGATATTGCCAAAATAACACCATTAAAATGTTAGCAGTGTATTGATACAAATGTGAAAAGTCATCCTATCTTTCCTTGGTTGCAGGAATAATACTCAAGTACCATTTTTTTTATTTTTCTGTTAATAAGTTAATCCAAAAATAATAAAAAATAGATTGTAAATATTATAATTAATTTTTCTACAATGATTTCTTTTTTTAAAATAACAGTAATAAAAAGAAAATTTAATTATTAAATACAACTTTCCTAGCAGGCATTTTTTTTGTAAACATTTTTTGGGGACCCTTGAAACTGTATATTTATCAAAAATATAGTCTGCCATCTTGGTTTACTTGAAAACTCACAACTATCAATCTTTTTTGTTTTTTAAGCATATACACACACATATATATATATACAAAATGATTGGAAGAATAATTAGCAAGTATTATATTTAAATATTTGTAATTTAAACTAATTTTTTTAAAAAATTCAAACAATAGTATTATATTTAATTATAATTTTATTAACTATAATCTTGTAACTAGCAAATTTGAAGAATTCAAAACTGATAAATACATATATATGTTATATTGTAATTTTCGTGGATTTATGATAGAAATAAATTAAAGTTTGAGCTCATTTTCATGTAAATTAGCTTAAAATGTGCTTTAGCAGTGATATTGTTAAGGAAACTATCAATCAGCACTGGAAGTTTTGAGACCAAACTACTTTTTACTCTATTATTCACTAATAGCTTTTTCATTAGAGTTTTAATTAGAAATAAAAGATTTCATTTCTAATACAAGATGTAAAAATAGCTTTCTGGTTTTCAATCCATATAACAACTTGGTTTAGAAATAAATGGGATCTCCTTTTGTTTATATTAAACCTATGATAAAAAAGCTATTAGCAGACAGGAAAAAAGTGGTTTAGCATCAGAAACTATCATTGTCCATTGATAGTCTCACTTGCAACATTACTGCTAAAACACATTTGAAGCTAATTTACATGGAAAGGATTTAATATATTGTACAAGCTTAAACTTGCATTTATATATGTAATACATGCGGGATTCGAACTCAGACTTTCACACCTTGGCACTAACAAGGGCTTTGAACATTCCATCATCAGATTTTCAATGAAATGGAAGACTGAAGAGTTGTGAATTGGAATAGTTTGAAGCTTGTCCATTAAAGTATGAAAATTGGCTATCTTAATATAAAGCTGAGCACTGATTGTATATATGTGTGAGGATAGTAATCTAGACCAACTGATGATTGCTGGTTTAGCATGAAGTACATATATTTGTGATTATTTATCTTTTCAACATGTGTGTGTGATCAGGTGAGTCAGCAATATGAGATGGCACTGAGAGTAGTGGGTCATGTGAAAGTCTGACTTCGAATGGAAAGGATTTCAAACTTTAATTTTTTTTACATTATAAATCCATGAAAAATTGAAATCTAATACATGCAACTTTCTGTGGAGATAAATATTAGTCACAAGATGTTTAAAAAGTTATAATCTTATGAATGCTGTTACTTGTAAAAATAGCTTTCTGGGCTTAAACCCATATAACAATTTAGGCTAGAAACCAAAGAGATATTTTATTTCTAATTAAATCAATGATAAAAAAGTGGTTTAGTCCCTGGCTAATAAAACACATCTGAAGCTAAATTACATGGAAGTGACCCAATTTTAATTACCCCAAATTCACAACTTAACTAGATTAGCTAAAAAATAAATTCTAAAACACAAACAATGGTTTTAATGCTACAAGCAGATATCTCAAGTGTAAAGAATTACAAAATAACACTTAAACTAAACATTAACCACAATTCCATTTACCTTCCATACACCCTTAATATTAAAAGAACTTTTAATTATGTTAATTGCTTCAAACTCACAAAATTTTAATAATAAAGATTCTTTAAAGAACTTTTAAATATGTTACTTGCTTCAAAATCACAAAATTTTAATAATAAAGATTTTTTAATTTTTTTTTATTTCTCTCAAAGAAGACAACCTTAGCTTCATCAAAATTAATAGTGTGGCCTGTATCTTTTTCCTGGATATATAAAACAGATCTAAGATACTTATTTCTAACCGTTCTTTTTATGTAACTTTATTCTTTTATTTAAGTTTAAACTACTCTGATCTATATATACCTTCTTACAAAAACAAGAAATAATATACACTACTCCAGGAATAGTTTTTCTATCAAAAATTTCCTTTGTATTGTTTAATAAATTATTTGAAGTAATACCTCTTTTCCAAGCAATTTTCTTATTTCCAAACAAATTAATATTTTTATATACAATTTTATAAGAAGATAATTTAAATGGCAAGGAAATAAAATCATATTTTTCTTTAATCTTTACATCATTACAAATATTATTATTATTAAATAAAATCTATCTATCTATCTATCTATCTATCTATCTATCTATCTATCTATCTATCTATCTATCTATCTATCTATCTATCTATCTATCTATCTATCTATCTATCTATCTATCTATCTATCTATCTATCTATCTATCTATCTATCTATCTATCTATCTATCTATCTATCTATCTATCTATCTATCTATCTATCTATCTATCTATCTATCTATCTATCTATCTATCTATCTATCTATCTATCTATCTATCTATCTATCTATCTATCTATCTATCTATCTGTCTGTCTGTCTATCTGTCTATCTGTCTATCTGTCTGTCTGTCTGTCTATCTATCTATCTATATATAAATGTAATATCCAGCATATGTTTATAATTTATTGAATATATATAAATAAACAAAAAAAGACTTATAAATCCAATAAATAATATTATATTTCAACCAGAGGACTGGTTTTCATCAGAAAAAAAAAATACACAGTAAAATGGCAATAATCAAAAATTACAGATTTGGTAAAAGATTAAAAATTTTAACAAAACCCCCCTGATTGGTCACAAAATCTAACACAGAATATCTACCCAATCAATGACAAAATTCAAACAAAAAAAAAACAAAACAAAAAAAAAACTACATTCCCTCCTAATCAAGCTTAAATTCTATTTAAATTAAAATAAATATAAAAATAAAAAATCCAAAATTAAAAATTAAAATATACATATGTGCATACATAGAAAAATTAGACTATGCTCACATACAAAAAAATAGCTGTGCTCACATTAATATTCATTAAAAACTAAAATACTCATACAATTTAATCAAAAATTATAGTTAGTGCAAAGTACAATAATTTATAGTAACTAATTATTTATCTATAAACCAATTGAACACAGATATTAAACATCCATATAACCAATCTTTACATAAAAAACCTCATATAAGAAAATTTTCACATAAAAAACTCACATATAGAAATCATTTAGGAGACCAGGTAACCCAGAGATGTAATAGTTCCAGTGTTCAAATTCAATCCATGTGGTTCTAAGGTCTTGAATTTAAAAATAAAAAAACTCTCCTTTTGTTTCCTCTCCCTTGTAGAAGAAAAACCTTCCTGAAGAATCACTACTTTTAAATCATCAATTGAATGATTCGGTAAGTTAAGATGTTTTGAAACCAGTCTATCTTTATTCTTATGCAAAATGTCAAATCTATGATTAGTCATTCTGACATGTAAACTATTTGCTGACTCACCTATATACTGGTTTAAACATCTACTACACTCTATCAAATATATCAAATTAACACTTTTACATGTAACATAATTAGGAATATACCATTTAAAATTATGATTCTTAGTACTAAAGACCACTTTTGTCACAACAATATGTTTACATGTAAAACATCTTTTATCCTCGCATGGAGAACATCCTTTTTCCTGTACAGAACTACTAATAAAATTTGTTTTGACAAGTATATCTCTAAGTGATCTATGTTTTTGATATACAACCTTAGGTGGATCAGAAAAAATATATTTTAAATAATCTGTGGACTGTAATATGTTAAAATGTTTTGCCAATATCCGGTTAATATTAGGTAAATCTCTATTAAAAGTAAGAACCAATGGTGGAACATCTAATTGTTTTTTACTCTTTTCAGATAAAAGAAGTTTCTTTCTATCAATTAAAGAAGATTTCCTTACTGCATTATCCAACAATGTCTTAGGATACCTCATATTGAGCAATCTATTATATAAAATACTATTATTTTGTTGAAGAAATTTCTCATCATTACAAATCCTCTTCATCCTTAAAAATTGACTATAAGGAATATTAGCCTTAAAATGTTTAGAATGGTTACTATAAAAATGTAGATAGTGGTTATTATCAGTTGGTTTCCTATATACAGTAGTAGTAAGAACTCTATTAGTGTAAATAACTTCAACATCAAAAAAATGAGCAATTGATTTTGAAAAATTCATTGTGAAATTAATATGTTTATTAAAATTATTTAAATAACTTAAAAAATTATGAAGTTCAACTTCACTATGTGGCCATTTCATGAAAATGTCATCTATATATCTAAGCCAAGTGTGAGGTTTCAGCTTAGCATTATCAAGTATAGAGGACTCTAGTTTTGACATAAAAATATTCGCATAACTTGGTGCCATCTTTGTACCCATTGCAGTACCTTGTTTCTGTAAATAGTATCTAGAATCAAAAGTAAAAAAAATACTTCTTAAAACCAAATATATTAATTCAACCATAGTAGTAATAAGACCATGATCATACTCTCTATCTTGTAAAGCACATTTAATAGCCTCAACTCCATCATCATGAGGTATATTTGTGTATAATGATACAATATCCAAAGTAACCAAAAAACAATCAACTGGTAATTCAGATTTAATATTTTCTAACACACAAAGAAAATGAGTAGTATCTTTAACATAATAATTAAATGATGGTGGAATAAATTTAATAATATTATCAACATATGCTGAAATATTTTCTGTAGGACTACCAATACTAGCTACAATAGGTCTGCCTGGACAACCAGGTTTATGAATCTTTGGCAAAATATAAAAACTACTAGGATGAATTTTGGTTGGTACTAAAAAGTTATATACATTATTATTTATAAGACCCCTAGCTCTCATATCTTTTAAACTAAAAAGTATACCCTTGAATAATGAATTAATAGTGATTAGTGAAATAGGATCATAAAAAATTTTATCATCTAAAAGCTCCAGAGCTTTTTTAACATAATCATCTTTATTCATAATTACTATTGATCCACCTTTGTCAGCTGGTTTTATAATAATATCCTGTCTTTTCACTAAATTGCGTAATGCATTTATCTCTCTCAATGTTAAATTACTCTTATACTTACTATGTTGTTTAAGTCTAATTTCATTAATAATATCCTGATATACATTATCAATGTACGTATCTAATAACACATTCCTTTGATGTGGTGGTGTCCAATCGGATCGTAATTTCCCAATAGTATCACATTCTTGGTTTCCAAAAAATTCTCTTAATCTAAGTCTTCTTGAAAAATTATCTAAATCCTGATGAATTTTAAATTCATTTTTTTGATAAAATGACTGAACTGTAGGGCAAAAAGATAAACCTTTATTTAACAGTGAACATTCTGCCTCACTAAGATTAATGTTAGTTAGATTAATCACATTGTTTTCCTTATTAGCTAAACATAAAAAGTCATTGCTACAAATATTTGAGTTAGATTTATTAGTATTTGTATTTCCAGAAACTAAAATATTGTTAGTGTATTCAGAAGAATCTGTAACTCTATGAACCAATGCTAAACCAGCATCACTATTAAGAACAGATGGTAACATTTCAGCACAATCTAATGAATGTGAAGATGATATAAATAATTGATCAGTATCAATTGGAATCATATCTGATGTAGAAATATCTGACACAGTATGATTATCAGAAGTCATACAATTAATTAGTGTTTGTGACTGATTAGTAACTAATTCAAATCTTGGCTCATTACCCATAACTTTGAACCAATGATACATTTTATTATGAAATTTCTTCACCAATAACTTCTCTCTCAAAAAAACCCATTCCTGTAATTTCTTCTGTTCATCTATATTCATTAAATTACAACTACTAAAATGTATAATTTCTTTTTCAATTAATTTAAGTCTTACCAAAAATGCATCTTTCAAAATATGTATTAATGCAACAGATGCTTCTCTTATTGTATTATCCCATTTAATTGCATGTTCCTTAGGAAATTGGTCTATGTTAGCAATAATTTTTATTCTGAGGCCTTTAGGAATTATGTTATTGTTAATAAAATATGCAAAATTACTATGTTGTCTATATCTAACTAATTTATCATATAATTTCCTAAGTTTAAGAAACGATGTACTATATAATGTTTGTCAATTACTTATAACCTGCTTATTATTTAGACGTCTAGAAAAACGTTTAGGGATTGCCCCTGTATTAATTAATGTTAGACCCTGTAAATGTTGTTTACTAAAATAATCCCTATTAATATCAAACTCTGTATCTACACTAGATATTGTATTAAAATCAGTGCCAATTATCAATCCATTATCTATTTGATTAACTACACCCACCTCTAAATTACCCAGATCTCTTTTACCATGATCTATATGTTGATCTGAAGCAGCAAAACCATCAATCTGTTGAACATCAGAAATAGTCATTGTTAAAAAGTTCTTCTGTTTGGAAATGTTACAAATTATATCATCCAATGAAAGGTCTAAAGAATCATCTTTACGTTGAGTATGATCTTCTTTAAAAACTTTTGGAGATCTATCCCGTAATGATTCCTCCAAAACGTTCCCTGGCAAACAAGATTGTTTAATATCTACTAGGATCCCGTTAGTATCATGCGGTATAATAATTTGCGATTCCTGACAATTACATATCTCAGTCTGCGTCCCCATTTCACATGTCAACACAGCTTCCATTTGAGTTCTAACATTAGCAAAACTATATTCCCTCGCACTCAACACTGAATTTACATTATAAACTCTGTTACATCCCATCAATGACATTATGTATTTAAAACTGTCTGCTAAACATCTAGCTCCATACATATATATATATATATATTTATTTATTTCAGATAAATCAAATCTTGAAGATAAAATAAATCATACAAGCAATGTTTTATCAACTAATAGATATAATAATAGAATATACTGAGCTTTAATTCAAACCCTAAGCAATCAAAATAAAAAATAAAAAGAAATAACTGTTAGAGTTTGTGTTCCTTATATAAAAGAAACTACAGACAATATTGGATGTATTTTAAGACATTATAATATAAAGACAATATATACTACTTATCAAAAAATTAAGACCTTTATAACCAAGTCTTAAGACTTAATCCCTCTTGAAGCACAAGAAGTTTATGAAATTCTATGTACCATTTGTAAAGCTTCTTATATAGGTATGATTGATTATCATGTCAATGGTAAAGAGATGAACATATTAATGCAGTTAAGAAACACTCATCATTAACAGAACTAAGATATAGATCATAATATTGATTTTTCTAATTTGAGAATACTATCCAAATATGATACTCTCCGACAATGTTAAATCAGAGAAATCATTGAAATCTTTAAAAGGCCAGATGATATCAAAAAAAATGTGATGATATTTAAAAATTACCTTATATTTGGACACATTTTTTAAAAAACTCATTAATGTAAATAATTTTTCATAATTATTATTTAAACAAGACATTTATTTTTTATATAGCGTGATGTTTTTGTTTATAATCTATAATATTATTAAGCCAATAAGCTGATACACACGCACTTTGCAGATGTCACTATATAAATGAATACTCCCACTTTTTCAAACCCAAGATAAAGTCTTTAAGAAAATATAGAATGAATCCACCTATATTTTCGACCCAACCGTATATGTATGGGCAAATCTGAAGTGTTTGAAATTTCATTGGCGTCATTCTTTTACGATGTAGAAAAGTAATTTAAAGTAATCAATTAATAACTTCACGCTCTTCATTTCAAACACTTCAGATTTGCCCATACATATATGGTTGGGTTGAAAATATAGGTGGATTCATTCTATATTTTCTTAAAGACTTTATCTTGGGTTTGAAAAAGTGGGAGTATTCATTTATATAGTGACATCTGCAAAGCGCATGTGTATCAGCTTATTGGCTTATTAATATTATAAATTATTATTTCTATTTTCTATAATAAAATGTTCATTATTGTTATACATCAGTGTTTACAGTGCCTCTACAACTACTTTATAATATTTGTTACTTAGTTGATGACCAGTGTGACCTGGTCAAAATGTTGGTATATATATTGTATAAATCAAAATGTTGGTTTATATATATATAAACAATAAATTATAGACAGTTGTACCTGGATAATAGTTCATTTATATCTACAGCCCATGAAAATCTTTGATTTAATATGGTCATGTGTATTGGTTGTATAAGATGAAATGAATAATTGTAGAGAGCTTGAAAGTCTGAGTTCAAGTCCCTTTTAATTGCATTAAGTTCAGCATAGACAATATACTTGTAGTTAAATATTATATATATATAATAGAAATTCACGTTACAATAATAGCCAAAAAACAAAATCTTACTAAAATTTTTCCATAACCATGGTTTCACTATGGTTGGTTGGGGAAGAATTTTAGTAAAATTTTATTTTTTGGCTAGTATTGTAATTTTATACGAATTTCTATTTTATTTATAATTACTAATAGTGTTAAGCAGTATTTAATATATATGATAAACAAAAATGCAAGTTAAAAAAACTTGCTAACGCTTGTTTTTTTTTTCCACAGATGGCGTTCTACCAAAAACAAAACATACGCCTGATCGGTGTTTTTGGTAGAACGCCATCTGTGGATATATATATATAATGAATTACATAGCAAAATAAATCAATAAGATAAAAACATTAATTAGATATAGATTTTGAGTCTTAAAACTATTAGTAAAAATTCATGTTGAAATACGTGTTCTGCAATTAATTAGATAGTTGATTGCGATGTTAATACGATATTAGCATTGTAGAACTGAATAGGTATAGTATTTAAATTATGAAGAAAATGTGATCACAATACATAAATTCATGTTTGAAGTGAGATATTTAGTGAGGGGGAAAAATAGATGCTTTAGAACTGTGTTTTTATTTCGTTTTGGTTAGCAGATAATTAAAGTCATGTAGTTTTTATTGCATAGTTCATGCTAATTCTTTCGTTAATAGTTGGGACAGCTAATTTAAAAGCTTAATTTGACTACAATAATTTTATTCAAAGCAAGTAATTCCACTAAGCAAAAAAAAAAAGAATTCTTAAAGCAATCAATTATGACAGTCCTTCTGGCTGGCTATATTTCTCACATTTATTTCTATAATAGTAAAATCTTTTGTTTAATTTACATTAAATCTTAAATAACTAAATACAGGCTTATTATATCCCTGTATCAATATATGTAATATATAGGGTATATGAGCACAGACTTTCACACGACCCACCACTCTCCACTCTAGCTGATAACACTGATACACTTGAACACATATATGTTGAAAATATAAATAATCACCAATATACGTATTTCATGTTAAAACAGCAATCATCAGTTGGTCAAGATTATCATCTCCACACATATATGCAATAAGTGCTCAGATATATATTAAAATATCCAATCCTCATACTTAAATGGACAGGCTTCAATCTACTCCATACTCCAACTCTTCAACCGTCCATCCAATTGAAAATCTGATGATGGAATTCTCAAAGGCCACCTTGAGGCTGAGATTCTTGTCACACCCATGTTGACCTAAAGTCAATCTGATCCCTCATGTACAGGACAAAAAATTGTTTTAGTAACCAATTAAAAAAATAATAATCTTTATATAGCCCAGTTACATCTGGCATATATATATGCAAAGCAGTATTATTCGCATCATATGTAAATCAACTATGAATTCTTTTATCTGATTACTTGACATTTATATATAACTATTTATAAGAATCAAGTAAACATTTTTAAAAAGATATTTTTTGCTGATGTTTTATATCAGAGCTCTCAATTTATTATTTATCACGTTTTCTTATGTTTATTGTTGTTATTTTGTAATTTTATTTTAATAAAACTGCTGTAAGACTCAAAATAAACTCAATCGATATATCTAAGTCATCCCCAATACACGCACACACACGAATAATAATGATACGTTCGAAAGTTTGATTTCCACTGCATAAATGAATTACAAAATTTAACTTTAAAAAAATTCTAAATTTTTTTTTACTACAACAAAATGTAGTATATAGATAATTCGATGCTAAGCAAATATTATATATATATGCAGTGCCCCAAAATATATGTACAGTATTTACTTTCAGTAATATAGAAAAGCAAACCAAAAAATTGTTCATAAGAAAATAATCTTACTTTAAGTAAAGTGATTTCTATTTTAAATTGAAGACAAAAATATTCTTAAACAGCTCATCAGTATATTATAGACTGTACAGAATAATTTTTAACTTCACCTTTTCAAGCTAATAACTATCAGAGCCTAAAGTTGCCGAATATTTTTCTTCCATCTTAGGCTGATAAAGACCCCGAGTTTTCAAAACTTTAATTAATAAATCAACCATTCAAAATAACGGAAAGAAAATAGCATAATCGTCAACATACTGTAAATCCAAAATTCAAGAAGATAAAGTTTACGTTTTCAGTTTTAATCAATTCAAATTAAAAATCCACCACCAAACTGTATTGCATATTGATTTCTGATTTATTAAGTCACATGTAAACATTTCCAAAGTCTATAGTCATAAAAAAAAACAATATTGTGGCAAATACCCATTCTTGTTTAAGACTCATTTTTATTTTAAATAGCTCAGACTTTTCACTTATAGTAAAAATACATTCCTCTCATTTCTTCAGCTGTATAATGTAAATAAATTGTGGTGAATGACTAATTGACTTTAAACAATGTCATAATGCCTTAACAAATCAATAGAAGCAGAATATAAATAACTCTTTTGTTTTTATATAGGGTATATGAGCACAGACTTTCAGATGACCCATCACTCTCCACTCTATCTAATGACACTGATACTCTCAAGCACATATATGCTGAAAAGATAAATAATCACCAATATACGTATTTCATGCTAAACCAGCAATCATCAGTTGGTCCAGATTATCATATCCCATACATATATACTGTAAGTGTTCAGATATATATTAAGATAGACAATCTTCATACTTTAATGGACAGGCTCCAATCTACTACACACTCCAACTCTTCAACCGTCCATCCAATTAAAAATCTGATGATGGGTGTGACAAGAATCTCAGCCTCAGGGTGGCCTTCGAGCATTCCATCATCAGATTTTCAATTGGATGGACGGTTGAAGAGTTGGAGTGTGTAGTAGATTGGAGCCTGTCCATTAAAGTATGAAGATTGTCTATCTTAATATATATCTGAACACTTATAGTATATATGTGTGGGAGATGATAATCTGGACCAACTGATGATTGCTGGTTTAGCATGATTATTTATCTTTTCAGCACATATGTGCTTGAGTGTATCAGTGTTATTAGATAGAGTGGAGAGTAATGGGTCATCTGAAAGTCTGTGCTCATATTCCCTATATATTTCATATATAGACACAAATATAGAATGAGCCTGTGTTTCAGTTATTACATTGTAGAGATGTCTGCCCATCCTTGCATATGTATTAAATGGATTATGTCCTGTACATGTGGGGTTCAGATTGACTTTAGGTCAACATGGGTGTGACAAGAATCTCGGCCTCAGGGTGTCCTTTGAGCATTCCATCATCAGATTTTCAATTGGATGGACGGTTGAAGAGTTGGAGTGTGTAGTAGATTGGAGCCTGTCCATTAAAGTATGAAGATTGTCTATCTTAATATATATCTGAACACTTATAGTATATATGTGTGGGAGATGATAATCTGGACCAACTGATGATTTCTGGTTTAGCATGAAATACGTATATTGGTGATTATTTATCTTTTCAGCATATATGTGCTTGAGTGTATCAGTGTTATTAGATAGAGTGGAGAGTGATGGATCATCTGAAAGTCTGTGCTCATATACCCTATATATTACATATATAGACACAGGTATAGAATGAGCCTGTGTTTCAGTTATTCTTTTGTTTTTGAGATTTTTTTTTTATTTACTTGGCAACAACAACATATTAAGTGCTTTTTTTATTCTCTAAAACTACATAGAATCTATGGAAACCATTCATCTATGAATAATTTTAAATAAATGGGTTTGTTTATCAGTTGATGACATTTCTTTACTTTCAGTGTAGAAAGAAACTTTCAATAAATAAATTCACAGTTTATATCATAATATATGGTGAAATTCATTATTGACATCCAAACAAATCATTACTATGGTTTGCATTTCCTATTAATGATAAGTCATGTTTCTTGGAATCTTAATTTGGAAGAAGGATACAGGAATCCACTATACATAAAGGAGACTTTTTAGTTTAACTGATTGTCATGATTGAATTAGTTAATATACATATCTATTGTCATTTTATAAATAAAGTATTTAATGACATATATATTTGAGAAGGCTGCAAAAAGGAGTTTACTGTTTACTGAAAGAAGACTCTTTGATTTTTTTTGGAAACCTTAAAAGAATTGAACAGGGCCAATTCCTAATGTCCATTCCATACATTCTTGTCATTGCAGCTGTTATTACTATGTGATTATTCATATAGTATAAAAACATGGATGGGATGTTCATCAACATGCATTAGCTAGGGTGGTGAGTTTATTGGATTTTTACCTCTGAGTTCAAGATCAAAAAACACTTATGGTCTTTCTTCTCAGTTGCCTGATAAGACAGAATAAATGTGTGTGTGAATAAAAAAAATTTTCTAGTAGATATATACAATCATGATAGACAAAAATAAATCATGGCCCTTATTCCTAGGAGGCTGTAAAGTCAGGGATGGTGACCAAAGGTAGAGGGTGCTATGAATTTCCCTGACTGTGGACTGAGGTTGCCAGTTGATGATGATTTTTTATTTAGGGACTTTTACAAGTGAAGGAAGATTGCAAGAATTGGAAGAAACTGTCTTAAATTAAATGGGATATTATTGGACTTGTGAAGTTAAAAGACAATTGATTTAAAATGTGGACCTGTACTCTACTATAAAGGCACAAATATTGGAACAAGTGGAGTAGGATTCATTGCAATAAAAAGTGGAAGTACAACATTGTGGAGATTGATGGTGTATCTAACAGAGTGGCAGGATTAGTTATTCAATTTAATAGCAGATACCAAATATAGATAATTCATGTTTATGCCCCAACAAGTTCTCATAATGATGAAGTAGTATAAGATTTTTATATGGATGTACAAAAGGTCCTTTGGTTAGACAAAACAAGATTTTAAAATTGTTATGGAAGACTTTAATGCTAGAATTGGTAAGCAAATGAAAGATGAAAGCACTGTAGGTAAATTTGGTTATGGTAATAGAAATGAGAGGACATAGACTTGTGGAATTTGCAGAAAAAATATTTATATTATGAATTCTTTTTTTTGAGAAAAATATAAAAAGGAAATGGACGTGGAAACATCTAAATGAAACTACAGCAGAATTGGATTATATTTTGACTAACAGAAAATACATATTTTAATATTGTAATGTTCTTAATAAACTCAACACAGGAAGTGATCATCAATTAGTAAGATCTAAGATTTGTGTTAATGCAAAATTAGAGAGACAAAAATTAATAAAAACAATATTTACAGTTAATATTCGTAATCTTCAGAAACACTCTATTGAATTTAAATTAGATCTTGGAAATTGGTTTCAAGTATTAGTAGATTTTGAACATGATTCAGATTTGAATGAAATTCTAGTAAAATAAAACAGCAATTGATCAATAAAATTTATACTGAGACTAGAGAATTTATAAAGAAAAGAAGGAATATGAAGATATATAAAATTCATACATTAAGAAGGATTGAATATTTTGAATTTTGTAAAATGGTGCAAAACAAAATTGATAATAATATAAGAAAGTATAATTGTGAACTAGCAATGAAAGCTGTAGAAGAGAATGAAAGTCTCAAGAATGTATAAGATAATTTTGGTATTGGTAGGAATCATGTCTGCAATAAAAAAAAGATGGAACTATTACTGAAATGAGAGATGATATCATTAAATGGGTAGAAGAGTTCTATCAAGAATTATATAGTTATAAAGAACAAGTTCCTCCTACATCTAATTATATCTTCCGAATTGCCCAGGATTTTCAATGAAGAAGTGAGACATGCAATTAAATTTATGAAGAAGAAAAAAGCTCCAAGAAATGAGGAATTATAATCGATATATTAAAAGAAACAGTAAAATTATATACAAATGTCTAAATGATAAAGACGTATGAGATGATTGGAAGAATGCAGTTTTAATATTAATATTTTAAAAAAGTGATAAACAAAATATTAGAAATTACAGATCAATCAGCCTTTTATCAGTTTTATACAAAATTTTTATCAAGATAATTACAACACATCTACAGAGAACATTGGACGTCAACCAACCAAAAGAACAAGCTGGATTTAAAAGTGGTTTTAGCACAGTGAATCATATCCAAGTATTGAGAAAATTATAGAAAGACAATGAATATGAGTTGCCATTATGTTTTGGATTTATAGATTATGAAAAGTCATTTGATTCTATAAGCATTTCTTCAGTGATTAAAGCATTGGACCATCAAGATATAGGCTGAGGATATTGTCATATTCTGAAGAATATTTATAAAAATGCAACAGCAACAATTAGATTACATAATAATAATACTAGGAAAGTTAACATTGAAAAGGGTATAAGACAGGATGGCTCTATATCTCCAAAACATTTTACAGTAGTGCTGCAAGAAGTATTTTGTGGATTAAAATGGAAAACTAAAGGAGTAAAAGTAAATGGAGATTATTTAAGTCATTTAGATTTTGCAGATGATGTAGTTGTTTTGTAGATAATGCTTTAGAAATTCAGGAAATCTTGCAAGGGTTATTGGAAGAATGTAAGAAAGTGGGACTAAAGGTAAATGTTAAAAAGACTAAAGTTTTTCAAAAGATAAAAATAAAGATCGATTATGATGAGTTAGTTAACAACTACAAATACTTTGGGCATATTATTACTATAGATGGAAACACAATGCATGGAATTAATCATAGAATTAAACTTGGTAGGAGTGCTTTTGGTATATTAAAAGGAAATATGCCTTTGTGTTTGAAAAAAAGATTTTTAATAAATGTGTTTTACCAATTCTTATTCATGGATCTAAGACTTGGACACTTAAAAGAGATTGAAAATGCAATATATGAGTAAAAGAACAAACAGGTATCACTGATATCATTAAAATAATTAAAAGACTGATGCTGGACATATTTATAGAAGAGATGACAATAGATGGACAATTGAAATCTTAAAACGGATTCCAAGAGATTGTAAAAGACCCAAAAAGATGCCACATGTGAGATGGATGGATGAATAAGAAAGTGTGCAGCAGATGTGGATAAGATAGGCTAGAGATTGAAGAATATGGATTGAACTTGGAGAGACCTTTATTCTGCAGTGGATTGATAATGTTTGACAATAATGATGACTCTTGAGAAAGATATTAATAAATATTATTTTCAAAACTGTTACATTTTTGAGTCATTTCTTTATTTCTAGCAAATTTATTGTTATCTTTGTGGGTTTTTTTTTTTTGTTGTTGTTTATCTCTCAAGTACATTAATTTTTAACATTATGCATGTGCCAATTTGAATATTTTACTTTAAAAATAAGTTTTAAAAAATCATTTGATAGTAAAATAATAAATACAAAAAATATTTGTGCTTGACCTTTAAATCCTATTTTATTGGCAATTATTCCACATTCTCTTTTAAAATTAAAATTCTATCCTTATTTACATCGTGAAATTTTATGATTTATTCATTTTAAATAAATTTTGATTTATTAAGGTTTTAATTATAAATTTATTGTATAACTATAGCATTAGAATGTGAAAGCATGTACCTTTATATCTTAACAACAGATGTATTTATTCATGTTAGATAAAATCAGTAATTCATAAAATATACATTATATCAAATTCATTAAGGCTGTAGCCTCAAGCACATGCGTATAAAAATGCGATAGTAGGGACCTCTACAGGTCCTAAACCTAAGCTTGTGGTTTAAGACCTGTAGAGGTCCCTACTATCGCATTTTTATACGCATGTGCTTGAGGCTACAGCCTTAATGAATATTACTTACGTAATCAATGTGCGTTTAAACAAATTTATAATTATATCAAATTATAATAATTTCTTGTGTATTTCTATTACATGCTTCTCTAACTTATTTCATTAAATTTCATTTTAAATCTTTAATTCTATGTTATTAACAAGCATTTATAGTTATAATATTAATATTATCTTAAATATCTCGACACATCTTCTTGTTTAATAAAATTCAATTATCTTGTCTTTACTCATTTAATTTTAAAATTATTATTATCATTATTATTTATCATAGATACATATATTTGTGTGTGCTTGCTCTGGAGATAATTTGAATTACATCAAACTTTCCGTACTTACATTTTTGACATCATCATCTTCGATTAATACATTAATAGTTAGTTATTCTACTCATTTATTAGGTTAAACATTACCATATCATTTATGTGTGTATATATATGAAAATATTTCCAGTGCATATTGCTATGTGAAATAAATATCAAATCACCTTAAACATTAAGAAATTTTCAGCTCCGCTCTCTGTAATACAACCGTATAGAGCCTGCATCTCAAAACAGCTAATTCAAAAAGATACATCTTTGCTCTTTAGGCTGAAAATATATTAAATATTGAAATATGGTCTAATTCAAATGGAGAGCATGAAATTTATATAAACAATGATCGAAACACCTAAATTTCACAGACTGTTTGAATTGGTCTGTGGTTCATTTAACATTTAATATCTTTGAATCTATATTCCAAAGAGGTACCTTTTTGAATTAGCTGTTTTGAGATGCGGGCTCTATATATTTATTTTACGGAGGGCGTAGCTAAAATTTTCTTACCGTTTAAGGTGGTTTGATATTTATTTCAGATAGTAGTATCCACTGGAAATATTTTTGTATATCTGTGTTTGGAAATTTCAAAGATTAAAAATGACTAATGTTTAGTCTGTCTTTGTGTAAGTATAGAAAATATGTTTCTTTAGGAGCATTTTAAAGATAGTTTCTTATGTAAATTTCATGCTCTCTGTTGGAATTAGTCCATGTTTCAATATTTAATATTTTTGCAGCCTATACTTTTTTGAAAGATGGGAGATATATTTATTTCGCAAACAGTATAGTTGAAAAGTTCTTAATGTTTGAAGTGATTTAATATATATATATATATAGACACATATTAATATTGATTAGCGAGACTTATAATTTTTTCTTTCTCTAATCTAATTTATCTATAATAGAATCTAAAAATTTTTTATCATTAATAATTTTTTTAAAAAACCAGAAATATTATAAATAATATATATATAATATTCAAATATAAGTATATATATACGTATTAACTGAAAGGAGACCCTTTGATTCCTCTTGGAGGCCTTAAAGGAACCGAGCAGGGCAAATTCCTAATGTCCACTCCATACGTTCCTGTCTTTGCAGCTGTTATTACTATGTGATTATTCATATAGTATACGAACGTGGATGGGCTGCTCACCAACACGCATTAGCCAGCGTGGTGAGCTTATTGGCTTTTTACCTCCGAGTTTAAGAATATTTTTTCCAATATATACAATCATGACAGACAAAAATAAATCATAGCCCTCATTCCCAGGGGGCTGTAAAGTCACCAACCAGGCAGCGGTTGGTGGCCGAAGGCTGAGGGTACTAAGAATCCTCTGATTGTGGATTCAGGCTGCCATTTGATGACGACTTTTTATTTAGGTACTTACAACTGCAAATCACTTTCAAGTGAAGGAAGATTGCAAGAGTTAGAAGAAAAACTGTCTTATATTAAATGGGACATTATTGGACTTTGTGAAGTTAGAAGAAAAGGTGAAGAAACAATTGATTTAAAAAGTGGACATATACTCTACTATAAAGGCACAAATATTGAAAATACAAGTGGAATAGGATTCATTATAAATAAAAAATGGAAGAATAACATTGTAGAGATTGATGGTGTGTCAGACAGAGTGGCAAGATTAGTTTTACAACTTAATAGCAGATACCAACATGCAGATAATTCAGGTTTATGCCCCAACAAGTTCTCATAGTGATGAAGTTATAGAATATTTTTATATGGATGTACAAAAGGTTTTTGATCAGAGTAAACAACATTTTAAAATTGTTATGGAAGACTTTAATGGTAGAATTGGTAAACAAATGAAAGATGAAAGTGCTGTAGGTAAATTTTGCTATGGTAATTAGAAATGAGAGAGGACATAGACTTGTGGAGTTTGCAGAAAAAGAAAAACTATATTATGAATTCTTTTTTTGAGAAAAATGTTAAAAGGAAATGGACATGGAAGCATCCAAATGAAGATACAGCAGAATTGGATTATATTTTGACTAACAGAAAATACATATTTTAAGATTGTTCTTAATAAATTTAACACAGGAAGTGATCATCGATTAGTAAGATGTAAGATACATGTTAATGCAAAACTAGAGAGATAAAAATTATTAAGAAAAACAATATTTACAGTTGATATTCCTAATCTTCAGAAACATTCTAATGAATTTAAATTAGAACTTACAAATCGGTTTTAAGTATTAGTAGATTTTGAACATGATTCAGATTTGAATGACATTAATAGGAAAATAAGTGATACACTTTTAAAACCTGCACAAAGATAGCTGGTAGAAAAAAGCAGCAATTGACCAATAAAATTTTTACTGAGACTAGAGAATTTATGAAGAAAAGAAGGAATATGAGGATATACAAAAATGATGCATTAAAAAAGATTTTGTAAAATGGTGTGGAAAAGAGTTGAAAATGATATAAGAAAGTATAATTGTGAACTAGCAAGGAAAGCTGCAGAAGAGAATAAAAGTCTAAAGAGTGTAAAACAACATTTTGGTATTGGTAGTGTAACAGTCAAAACACATGTATCTCGTTAACATAGTGCAGAATTCGACCACCACACAGAACAGCAGCACCATCGAGTAGCAAAGCCACCCGTGGTACCGAGTTCGAACATAGTTTATCGGTCCCACAATACAATCTACGGAATAACGCCTCTGATGCGACATAAGTAAACACTTCTTTAGGCACGGTGGTCAGGGAGATGCACGAGATTCATGTTTTTGTTTCCGAGTTGGCCAACAATCAAATGAATATTAATTAACATATATAATCGAGGAAATATATATAATGGGCATCGAATAAATGAAAACTTAACTACAGACGTATAGTTAAAATTATTTATTTACGTATTTAATAAAAAAAAACATTATTAATGTTATTAATCATTTTTTTATATTCAGAGTTTCAATAGCTAATTGACAATTTTATTATATATAAAATACATTTATTTATAAAGAGCATTCATTTATATGAAGGCGTAATCTAGCTACCTAAGGTTCTCGAGGGAGAATTTCTAATACGTGCTGTAGGGAATTTATACTTTGCACTGCAAGAGTCATCAGTAGCGGCGGACATACATTTATTTAATAAAAATATTTATTTTACGACTAAGGGCAAACATTTATTTGAGAGTGGATGATGAAAATAATGCCGAGGCGGAGTGATATAGAGAATGATAAACTAAATAAAGGAACACGTGGTACGCTTTAGAAGGACGATATAAAATGGCAGCACTGAAACTGCAATGCCATGAATAAGTTTATAAGGGTTTCGGGTTGGTCTCTGCCTCGACCCGAAGAGGTAAGGTGTCACATGAGCATAACCAGGGACAAGCGGTCTGTGTCGCAATTTGCCAGCTGGCTGCGTGATGGTCGTCAAGCCCTACGGGAACATTATCATGTCCACTTGTGTAGGACGACTGGGGTTAATTCAACCCTATAGAATCCGGAGTATTCACGGCGTGGAATAAGTCATCGTGGCTTCAAAACGTAACACATGTATAAGATCTAAAAGATTATGGTAATATTTAACTAGATTTCAAACTCGGCCCCCCATTATCAACATTGACTAAAAGAAAATTGGTGACTCTCAAAGAAATGAAATTTCCGTAATTATTCATTAAAATTTAATAATAAAAAAATATCTAAAAGGGGAATTATTACAGCGAGTATGCCAGCTATTACGAAGTAGTAGACCCTGCATTACAATATCTGATTCTTTGAATGCATGTCGTATTTATATGAAATTGAAGTTGTTGCTAAAGCAAATATTAATGACAATTTGACACGCATTCAATGTTCAAGCGATTATAGATTTAGATATAAAACTAAGACAATTATGAGAAGGTAATATTTCAATAATAATTATAAATAAAGTGTAGATTTGAGAAATACACACCTAAGAAGGATAGAGGGAGGTAAGCTAGATTATGCGAGAAATTTACAGATTACATTAATTCTCAAATTTTAGTTTCACAAAATTACAATTTAAACATTTTAGAAGTTAGACAAATAGTAGGAGATGAGCTATAGCTTATTATTACTAGAGTACTCTATAATTTGGAATACACACACAGGTACCTATTTTATAAGATGTTTTCTTCCATTTGTTTAATAGTAGATTGTTCGTGATTAGCAGTTTTCTTTCTTGTCTTTGGCATTTTATTGATTTTAACAGCAGCGGCTTTCTTGTCTATTTCAGGTAGCAGATCATTATGGTGTTTTTACAATGGGCAATGTGGAGTTCGGCATACGGTGGGCCATCTCCCGATGGAGAATAATCTCGGTGCTTACTCGGTCATACCTTGACAATATCAATTTATTTTAAAATATTTTAGACTCTCCACTCGAGAGCAAAGCTAAAGTTCAAGTGAAAGTCTCCAGCAAGTCTAAGATGGCCTCTTTTTTTTATCTTGATCTTTTAATTTTTCTGTTGAGATATTTTTAGGTTTTATTTATCTTGCCCTCAGGATAATCAATGCTTTTGCTGGGTTTAATTAGAAAGAAATCTGCTGTGCTATTGTTTGTTTTTTTTTTTTTTTTTACATTCGTTAATTACATTCTTTTGGAATTTTTCTATAATTAATTTATTATCTATCACTGACCGATGCTTTTAAATTTTCAAAGACAAAAGGGAATAAAATTATTTTAACTTTAATTAATTATTGCATCAGATTTTGTTAGAATTATTATTTAACGAAATTTAAACTAAGCAATAAATACGAACTTTATAAATTCAAAATAAATGATTAATATTACACAAAATTTATTTAACTAAAAGAAATCTAAATTATATTATTTTATCCGTATTTATTGCCTTTAATTTGAGATCGAAATGTGTGCGTGTTTATGTTGAACTCTACATGTATTTATACATTTTTAATATTGTTACACAGACAATTCGATACCAAAAAGTTTAAATTTGGGTGGGATAGACCGGTCAGTGAGAGACGACAGAAAAAGGTGAAACTTAAGATTCGAATACGAATCTTACTGTTTCAGTAGGAAATTTATATCTGCAATAAGAAAAAAAGATGGCATTATTACTAAAAAGAGGGATGACATCATGAAATGTGTAGAAGACTTCTATCAAGAATTATATAGTAATAAAGAACAAGTGCCTCCTATACCTATTATATCTTGAAAAAAAGATGGCATTATTACTAAAAAGAGGGATGACATCATGAAATGTGTAGAAGACTTCTATCAAGAATTATATAGTAATAAAGAACAAGTGCCTCCTATACCTATTATATCTTGAATTGCCCAGAATTTTGAATGAGAAAGTGAGACATGCAATTAAATGTATGAAGAAAGGGAAGGCTCCAGGTAATGATGGAATTATAATTGATATATTAAAAGAAGCAGGTGAAGAAATATAATTTTTTTTTAGCAAAGTTATATACCAAATGTCTAAATGATAAAAATGTACCAGATGATTGGAAGAATGCAGTATTAATATTAATATTTAAAAAAGGTGATAAAGAAGATATTAGAAATTACAGACCTATCAGTCTTTTATCAGTTTTATACAAAATTTTTACTAAGATAATTACAACTCGTCTACAGAAAACATTGGATTTCCACCAAACAAGAGAACAAGCTGGATTTGAAAGTGGTTTTAGTACAGTAGATCATATCCAGGTATTGAGAGAAATTATAGAAAGGACAAATGGATATGAGTTGCCATTATGCTTAGTATTTGTAGACTATGAAAAGGCATTTGATTCTATAAACATTTCTTCAGTGATTAAAGCATTGGATCATCAAGGTGTAGATCCAGGATATTGTCATATTTTAAAGACTATTTATAAAAATGCAACAGCAACAATTAGATTACATAATGATAGTAGGAAAATCAACATTGAAAAGGGTGTAAGGCAGGATGACTCCATATCTCCAAAACTTTTTACAGCAGTGTTGCAAGAAGTATTTTGTGGATTAAAATGGGAAGCTAAAGGAATGAAAGTAAATGGAGATTATTTAAGTCATTTAGATTTTGCAGATGATGTAGTTGTTTTTGCAAATAATGCTTTAGAGCTACAGGAAATGTTGCAGGAGTTATCAGATGAAGGTAGGAAAGTAGGACTAAAGATAAATGTTAAAAAGACTAAGGTAATGTTTAATAGATTTTCTCAAAATATGAAAATAAAGATTGATTATTATGCGTTAGAAGAAGTTAACAGTTACAAATACCTTGGTCGGATTATTAATACAGATGGAAATATATTGGATGAAATTAATCATAGAATTAAACTTGGTTGGAATGCTTTTGGTAGAAATAACTTGATACTAAAAGAAAATATGCCTATGTGTTTGAAAAGGAAGGTTTTTAATAAATATGTTTTGCCAGTTCTTACTTATGGATTTGAGACTTGAACACTTAATAGAAGAGCAATACAGAGACTTCAGACCACTCAAAGAAGTATGCAAAGATGCATGTTGGGAGTAAAAAGAAGAGATCGAAAATGCAATGTATGGGTAAGAGAACAAACAGGTGTTAATGACCTCATTGAAAAAATTAAAAGACTGAAGTGGAGTTGGGTTGGACATATTGTTAGAAGAGATGGTAATAGATGGACAATTGAAATTTTAAACTGGATTCCAAGAGATTGTAAAAGACCCCAAAAGAAATCACATGTGAGATGGATGGATGAAATAAGAAAGTGTGCAGGGATGATGTGGAGAAGAGAAACTGAAGATAGGAAAAGATGGACTGAACTTGGAGAGACCTTCATCCTGCAGTGGATTGATGATGATGATGATGATGATATATTACAGAAATTTAATAATACTGTTAATAATGACTAGTTTAATAGTGTAATGTTTTAAAACTTGTAGTATCTACGATAAATAGCAATTTGCTCCCAGTAGGTAATATCAACCAAACAATGTTCGATTTTCTCTTAATATGATGAAAGGAGAATAAATCAGGTGTGCCCAACATTTTAGAACCTATGAGCTATTTTTTATTTTCTAAATAAAGGTGATCGACTAATTGGGGGGGGGGAATGAATCAAATTTATAAATGAAATAAATATAGTTAAAATTTTAAACAAAATTAGTTAATGTGATGATTGACGTTGAATATTATCTGCTATTTTTGAGTAATTTGGTTCGTAATTAGAAACAGCCAAGCACAAACATTCATTAGGATGATTTTCAGTCAATGAGTATGATATTTAGATTTTATATAGTTCATAGGAGAAAATGATGATTCACATAAATATGTGGATGCAAAACATGAATGAAGTCTTAAAATGCATCTTTCAATAGCTGATAATATTCAAAGATAATATACTTTCATATATCAAATTGATCATGCGATTTCAATCTAATATTTTGTAGTTCAATTAATTGCATCTCCAAGCTATCTACATCCACATTAAATACTTCAGCGATTACTACAGCTTGATTTTCTATATTTATTTTAGAGAATGGTGAAGTGAAAAATGAAGTGATTGGTCAAAGTTTTTCAGTCTTGAAATCGTTGTTGAAACTGCAGGAAAATGTTTTGCAAAATATTTCCAAATTCTTCGTAATCACGTTTCCACGTTTTTCCATGTTTGATCCAATTTCTTCTCTTAAATTTGTGAAATGTTTCAAATCTTTTTTATTAATTTGAGAAATCCACATTTTCAGTTTTATTTTAAATGTATTGATGGAGCTAATCATGTCAGTTGTCGTTTTTGAAACAGGCAAAACTCTCCGTACAGTAGTGCCACTCAGTGCAAGCCAAAGTAATCAATGGATGCCAGAAGGCTTGTGCATAAAATCCCTATCTAATGCCTTCTTATCCAATATAAGAAATGATGATCATGTGATGTTCAGTTGTTGTTTTGTTTTATCCTTGCAATCTAGATTTAATTCATTTAATTTAGTTGTTGTTAAAAATGCTAGCTTTTGCAGCCACACTTAGTTTTCTTTCCTCATATGTCATAGCATCAGCCGGAAGGCAAACCTGCAACAACTGTCTGCAACCAATTGCTTGCTTGCAATGTGGCTGCACTGACCTCTCAGCTAACAATGCTTGACCAGCCACATCTAGTTGTGAAGTAAAACAGCACAAAGATCTTTTTTTCATCCAGAAAATTTATTATATGTGTCAAGGGCTTGTGGAATTTTTCTAAAACATTAGCTTCGCTCAAACATCTGACTGAATTATGGAGAGCTAAGTCACCATAATCTGCATCAATGCTATCTAAAAATGACTGAAACAATCTTCTTTGCAGTGCTTTCATCCTAATTTAAATGATTATTTTAATAGTTGTATTCATAACATCATCAAGGTTCAACATTTTACCACATAATGATTGTTGATGAATTATCACTGATATGAAATAAAATTAGGAAAATCAATATCGCTCTTACAAAATGCTAAAAGTCTATTTTGACAACAAGTCATAAAATGAGCACCACATGTAATAATGGAAATGAGCTTCTTAAGAGGAAGATTTTCAGATATTACAAAAGCTTTAAAAATATTGTAGATGTCCTCTCCTCTGGTTTGCTCTCTTAAAGATAAGATTTTGATAAATTTTTCCTTTACAGTCAAATCAGGAAATACTAAATATACAATTATACTAAGTTGGGACATATTGCAACTGTCAGTTGATTCATCAAATTTTCAAAATCCCATTTAAATTGTGATCTTAAATCCATTCGTGGCTTCAACTTGTCTTGTTACAGTTTGTGTGGAAAGTTTTATTTGTTGGATAGCATCAATAATCTCCATTTTATTTTTAAAAGTGTGAAATAAGCTATCTGTTGCAGCCAAAAAAGCTTTTTTGAATATCTCATCATCTGTAAAAGGCTTTTTGTGCTTTATAAAAATTGGGCACGCATGGAGAGATGCCACCATTGCCATTGTTGATTTACAACAACTTTTGAATGAAGATTGCTGTGAATTTAAGAGATCTTTTTAATCTTTGTACTTCAGATTTTCTTATTATAGATTTTGGAGGAAAGTCTTGATCAAAATTTGGATGAATAATAGTAAAATGACTGTTAAAATTACCTCTTTTCAGTAAAACTACTGTAGAATTTCACAATAAACATAAACCCTTGTCAAGAATTGGTGGTCTAGCAGTTAGCATAGCTGCCTTCCAAGCAATCGGCCCAGCTTCACTTCCCGGTCAATGCTTTGACACACACACATATATATATATATAAACACTTTTTTTTATACATGATGAATAAAAACTCTTCTTCCCAAATCATTTTGAAATGATATATTTTTGATTTTTTATTGCTCATTATGGGGGGAAAAAAATCAAATAATTCATTTTTTACCACAAAATAAGAATTAGCAATAAAAATACTTGTATAATATTAAATTAACACAAATGTGAGTATCAAAACCACTTTTCACAATTGAAAATAACTTTTTAAAAATTATTTCAAAAAATCAAAATGTCAAAATTAGTCTTCCTACTTAAATGAAAATTAAAAAATAAATGTTTTTTTTTTGTACTGTTATAACCAAAATAGACATGATGAACAATAGTAAATTTATTGATTGTTTTCTTCAATTTTTTATGAATTGTCTGTTTTTTACACACTTATAATTTTTAGGTGCTTGTCTTATAGATAAAGATGCCGTTCGATGGTGCCATTTTCACACTAAAACTATAAAATATGAACATTCACGGGCCGTTGATTTTAATCATTTTGATGTGTTTTTTTGTAATGCGAAAATAAAAACAAAACAAAATTGTCTTTTTTAAATATTATTTTTTATTAACGTATACAAATTAAATGATAATAATAAATGTAAAATAAAATAAACAAATTACAATTTGATTCGTGTTTTTTATTTTGCTTTATTAGAAAAATCAATTTTCTATTGGATATTTTTTTACTGGGATTACGGCTTTACCACTATTTTTACTTCAAATAGAATGACAACAAAAAGTAAAAGTTATTAGGGTTAGGTTTAGGGTTAGTTTTAGGATTAGGTTTAGGGTTAGTGTTCTGTTGTTTGTAATGCTAAAATAAAAAATATCAAAATCGTATTTTTGTAAATATTTTTTTTAGTAACATCTATAAAATAAATGATAACAATAAACGTAAACTATATTCAACAAAGTATAACCATAGTCGGAGAAAAGAAAGTAAAACTTTTTTAAACAACAACAAAAATTTCTTCTTCACTTATTAACCATGTTTACAATATATTCTTTTTATGAAATTTACAAAAAACCGTGCATAATTGTACTTTTCTTGCTGGATATTTTTGTGTTACCGCTCTTTTTTACTTCAAAAATGTACACACGGTAGAATCTTGTTTGTCTTGTGGAATGTTATGAACCTACGTTACTTGATGCATTACCTAATTCCAACTCACTTTACACATATATCTTGTCAACATTTCAATACTTTAAAAAAAAAATCCAATGAAAACAACATTTCCATCCAATTCAAATACACACACCCTCTCACCAAGCCATAACCATTTTATAAACTGTGCGAATTTGGAAAATGTATTTGCTATGATGTGACATACATGCTGTACTGTGAAGCAACATAGCAGCCTGAAATCTGTAGCACAACAAAAAAGTTGTATTATAGAAAATGCGGGTTCGAACATGTCAGCCACGGAAATGGCATTTTTATGTGTTTTAGCGCGACATCGAGCGGCGTCTTTAACTATAAGACGAGACCCAATTTTTAAAATTTTAGTTTTTGAATTGAATTTTGCACTTCAAAAAAAATTTTGCAAATTTTAATTTTTATAGATAAAATCTTTTCTATATAAAATTTTATTTTTGCTTACGCGGTTGACTTAAAATTTCTTGGTGATTGACCGGCTGATCATGACTGACACATTGAACATACCTGGACTAAATGAATAGTCTCAAATTTGGAAACAAACTGTGAAAATGATAATAATATATATTTTAAAGTAATATTGATGAAAATTTGATAATTTACTTATGTAAAGAACATGGTTCATGAAACAGATATGATCAGAAGCCCTACTTAAGAATCTTCATGTTAGTTTGCATCAAGAAAACAAATATAGTTAGATTATCATTATTTAAAAATTCTGGGGTTTAAACTTGGTTTCAGATTTAGAAAATTTTTGAAAATGTATAAAGTAATTCAAATAATAATATTTAATAAAAATGCTTAAAATTTAATTGTGGTGTATTAGTATAACTTATATGTAGCTTATTAATGAATATTTTTTAAATAATTATTTTATAAAAAATAAATAAATTTAAATTTATTTCTTATATTTACTTAATAACAACAACAAAAAATTACAATGCTAAATAGAAAAAATTCAAATACTGTATTATAGTAAAAAATTATTATTTTAATACTTCATAAAAGGTTTTGGTAAAAACTTATTTAATTTAATAGAAAATATTTATAATGCTTTAAAGACATTAATTAAACCCCAATATTTACTACACAGTAGTATAATATAAATCCTACAGCCAGTATTTCATATAGCTTCTAAGAAAAATATTTGTTTGATACAATTATCATTCCAAATTTGATTTTTTAAATTATAAATATTATTACAGTAAATATGTTTATAAAAATATGATCAGTTATTATAATGAAATAAATTTGTTTTTTATTATTGTAAGCATTATTTGCAATAAATTATTATAATGTTTGTATAAAGAAGTAAAAGAAATATTGATTGCAAAATACAGAAAGAAATTATGCTTAGACTACAAGTGGTATGAGCCTCTAAACTTTCAAAAAGTGGCATAAAACTTAGACTATATGAGCAAAATTCAAACTAATTTTATTTTTGTATACTAACATATCTAGAATGGTATTTATATCAACACGTATTCAATTTAAATAATTTTTCAAAATTAAAGCTTATAAACATTTTTTGTAGAATCACGTACTGATTGTAGCCATTGAAGGTTAAATAAAAAATGCATTGAAATGCATTAATTACTTATATTTATTTAGAATTTTACATTCTGAGTGGTAAAAATCCTTTGCAAAGTTGAAATTTTTATATGCCTTTTCAGAAACTGATCTAGTGTAAAATGATTGCTTTGTGAATTTTTTTGTTTTTGTATTTTAAAGATAAACATTTAGTATGGAATTGTAAATGTTTTATATAGACTTGAGAACAAATAGTAATGCCTTTTTAAAAATTCAATTTTATTTTAAAGAGAACTTCTTTTCTGAAAACATATTTTTACATCAATACAGTTGTGGAACCTTGCATAGACAAGAACCATTACCTTTTTTCTATTTGAAAAAGAGATTTAGTTTAAAATTGCAAATATTTTGATTTTAAGTGTCAAATAGATTTGCAGATAATTATATCCAGATAAATGAAATTGTGTAATAAAGTGTATTATATATATGAAAAACAAAAACAAGTTTTAATCACGCTAAACTTGCCATCGCTTGTATTTATGATCAATAGATGGTATTTTACCAAAAACACTGACCAAGCATACATTTGTTACATAAACGACCAAAGTGTCAGAATTAACTATCTCTTTCATTTTGCTCACCCTCAGATCAGCTGATTTCAAGCTGATTTGCTATTATCAGTGAAGGACAGAGCCAAAAAACTAGATCTAAACACTGACTTCAAGTGTTTATGCACAAAGTATCTATCAGCTTGCAAGCATGAAATTTTTCAGACCGATAAAGTCTTCAAACTCAGCCTAACAAACTAGATAGCTATATGGGTCTGATCTCAGTTCAGTTTCTCCACATAGTCAAAGCCTCTGCAATCTATATTATTGCAGAAACCTTTAAAGGTACATTTATGAAAAACAAAAACAAGTTTTAATCATGCTAAACTTGCCGTTGCTTGTATTTATGATAAATAGATGGCATTTTACTCTTTGGTCATTTATGTAACAAATGTACGCTTGGTCGGTGTTTTTGGTAAAACGCCATCTATTGATCATAAATACAAGCGATGGCAAGTTTAGTGTGATTAAAACTTGTTTTTGTTTTTCATAAATGTACCTTTAAAGGTTTCTGCAATGATATAGATTGCAGAGGCTCTGACTATGTGGAGAAACTGAACTGAGATCAGACCCATATAGCTATCTAGTTTGTTAGGCTGAGTTTGAAGACTTTATCGGTCTGAAAAATTTCATGCTTGCAAGCTGATAGATATGTTGTGCATAAACACTTGGAGTCAGTGTTTAGATCTAGTTTCTTGGCTCTGTCCTTCACTGATGATAGCAAATCAGCTTGAAATCAGCTGATCTGAGGGTGAGCAAAATGAAAGAGATAGTTAATTCTGACTCTTTGGTCATTTATGTAACAAACATACGCTTGGTCGGTGTTTTTCGTAAAATGCCATCTATTGATCATATATATATATATATATATATATAATTCTGATTGAGATCTAATTCACAGAACAAATACATATAAATATACCATTAGGTTGCATTACAAGTCAGATTTAATCATTTTTTAAAATTAACTTCTAAATATATTAAATTATTATTAACCATTAGAAACCACCAGTAACCACATAAACATTCACAATAAGGATAGTACAAAGCAAAACTCTCCATATAGTAGTGCCATCTTGTGCTAACAATTATGTGCTAGTATGAGATAGTGATCATGTGATGTTTAATAAGGATAGTAATCAATATCTCTCACTGCTGACAAGGCAACCTTCTCACCTTTTAATAGCAAGAATGGAAATCCATTCTTACTAATGATCCATTGAATATATATGGACACTTAAAGATTGCAACTTGACTACAGAGTATGAAATATTGATACAATGAAGTTTAAATAAACCTCTTTAAACATGAAATAAAAATGCCACTGAAATGCAGACTAATAAATAGTCAATTATAACATTACAAACTGCAATACTTTTAAATTGCTCATGTATTATTTAAATAAGTGAAATAATGCTTAAAGCTAATTGGGATAATTAGTAACCGTTAGAAACCACCAGTAACCACGTGAACATTCACTTATTATTTAAATAATACATGAGCAATTTAAAATTATTACAGTTTGTAATGTTATAATTGACTATTTATTAGTCTGCATTACAGTGACATGTTTATTTCATGTTTAAAGAGGTTTATTTAAACTTCATTGTATCAATATTTTATACTCTGTAGTCAAGTTGCAATCTTTAAGTGTCCATATATATTCAATGGACCATTCTTGCTATTAAAAGCTGAGGAGGTTGCCTTGACAACAGTGAGAGATATTGATTACTATCCTTATTGTGAATGTTTATGTGGTTACTGGTGGTTTCTAATGGTTACTAATTATCCCAATTAGCTTTAAGCATTATTTCACTTATTAATTATTATTGTATCAATGCCAATCTAATTTGTCAGATAAAAGAAATTTTCTTCTATCTGACTTTCAGTTTGCCATATTGTAAATAAATTAAACAAATATATTCAAAAAGATTGAAACTTCAAATTAGCAATAATCTTTGTTTTTATATTAATCAAGTCAGCTCACAATTTTAAATATTAATTTGCATATTATACTAATGATTTTAATCAACATGTAAATGATTTTACAGCTGAATAAATGTAATGTTATGAATATAAATTTAATTCATAGAACAAATATGTCTGAATGCATTACATTTGGTTAACTCTAAATTCTTTATATGTTGATTAAAATCATTACTATTACATCTAAATTAATATTTGAAACTGTAAAGTTGATTAATTAATATAAAAACAAAGATCATAACTAATTTAAAGTTTCAGCCCTTTGAGTATTAATGCTTGATTTATTACTAAATAATAAGCCAAAGGTCAGATAAAAGATGATCTTTAACTGACAAAATAGATTGGCTTTGATATATCAAAAAAAAAATAGGCATATTTACAAGTTTATTTAAAAAATGATTCATTAAAATCTGACTTGTAACGTATTGTTGTAACATATTAAGATATATTTGTTGTGAGAATAAAACTTATATTCCTAAATTTATATTTAATCAGATGTTCAATCATTTATGTGTTGATTAAAATCATTAGTATTAATTCTGATTTATTACATATATTACATGGTTGTTTCAATCATGCTTAGATATTAGGATTATT
The DNA here is from genome assembly GCA_028023455.1 of Epiperipatus broadwayi. NCBI lineage: Eukaryota > Metazoa > Onychophora > Udeonychophora > Euonychophora > Peripatidae > Epiperipatus > Epiperipatus broadwayi. The sequence continues at coordinate 4,144,853 of JAQFVV010006240.1, read as the reverse complement.
TCTATTTTACTTACAGCATTTTTTTTTTTTTTAAATAAACTTTTAATGTAGAATTGTAAATGTTTATGATTTCTGTTGAAATGCAGAATTTTGAATACATATATATTAATATTTGTCTGAAGGTTTGTAATCTTTTTTTTTTCTTCTCTTTTTTTTCATATTCATATAATTTATATTATTTTAATATAATTATAAATTTAATAAATTAATTTTTTTAAAAATTAAAAAAAAAATTTTAAAAATATTATAAGTGTATATGAGTGACGTATTATAAATAATATATATATATATATATATAATTACTAACCTGTATTGTCTATTTGTGTGTTATTACTAACAAGTTGTTTGTATTTGGAAAGTTTAAATAAAGTTTAAAATTTTCTATACATTCAACATTCACTCATAAATGATGGGAATAGTCCAACATATCACATCTTATATATATTAATATAGTTTATGGATAAATTAAACTTTTTCATTAAAAAAATGTTTTATAGATAATAATATGCCTTATTATGTTATCAGTGATTAAAGCAATGGATCATCAAGATATAGACCAAGGATATTGCCATATTCTGAAGAATGTTTATAAAAATGCATCAGCAACAATTAGATTACATAATGATACTAGGAAGATTAACATTGAGAAGAATGTATGACAAAGTGACTCCACATCTATGAAACTTTTTACAGCAGTACTGCAAGAAATATTTTGTGAATTAAAATGCGAGACTAAAGTAATAAAGGTAACTAGAGATTATTTAAGTCATCTAGATTTATAGTTGTTTTTGTAAATAGTGCTTTAGAGCTTCAGAAAAATTTGCAAGAGTTATCAGATTAAAGTAAAAAAATAGGACAAAAGATAACTGTTAAAAAGACTAAAATAATGTTCAATGAATTTTTTCAAAAGATGAAAACAAAGACTGATAATGATGAATTAGGAGAAGTTAACAACTACAAATACTTGGTCAGATTATTTCTACAGATGGAAACATAATGGATAAAATTAATCATAGAATTAAATTTGGCTGTAGTGCTTTTGATAGAAACAACAATATTAAAAGAAAATATGCCAACATGTTTGAAAAGAAAGGTTTTTAATAAATATCTTTTACCAGTTCTTACTTATGAATCTGAAATGTGGATGCTTAACAGAAGAGCAATACAAAGACTTCAGGTTACTTAAAGAAGCATGTTAGGAGTAACAGCAAGAGCTCAAAAATGAAATACATGGGTAAGAGAACAAACAGGTGTTGCTGACATCATTGAAAGGATTAAAAGACATGTTGAGTTGGGTTGGACATATTGCTAAAAGAGATGATAATAGATGAACAGTTAAAATCTTAAATTGGATTCTAAGAGATTTTAAAAAAATCTAGAAAGAAATCATGTATGAGATGGATGGGTAAAACAAGGAAGTGTGTGTGTGTGTGTGAGGGAGGGGGGTAATGAGGAGTAGAGATGCTAGCAATCAAAGAAAATGGATTGAGCTTGGAGAGTTCTTATCTTGCAGTGGACTAATAATGATCAAAATGATGATGTTATGTTAAAGTAAAACACTGACACAATTATGCATAGATCATTTATTTCTCCCCTCTTTTCAAACATGTTTTGATTTCAACTGTCATATAGAATTGTGATTAATATATACTCATACAGTTCATGGATGTATTATTAAATTTCTTCATAAAGATCTTTGATTACATATTTAAATTTCTTTAGTTTTGAATGCAATGTTTGGGTTTTATATATTACACACAACTGAAAATCAATATGTATTACATGGACAATAAACACAGTTTGCTTTAATGTTTTTAAATATTCAAATTTTTCACTGATGTATGTAATGAAATAATTGTAGTCTTCATGAATATTTTTGTGAAACCATGTTGTCAGATCTAAAACTACTCAAAAACAGAAGGTTTTAAATTTATGCAGTAGTGATCTATATATAAAAGATAATTAGTTGATTAAGTAGAAATTATTTTTTCTAAATATATGTCAAACAGTGAAATAGTAATTGAGAAAGATTTTAAAATTTAACAGTTTTGAATTTAACGATGTATCTGTACTGCTGTGCTCAATTTTAGAAAACATGGCCCCGGCTGAGATATTGATATAGTAATGTTGTTAACAAATTGTACAAAGTTTATTGCAATTACTCAAAAAATCAGTACTTCACTAAAATCAGTACTAAAATTATCAAGATGACATGAAATGTAACTAATTATCTTCCATATTTACCTTCTCTTATATTTACTAAGGCTGCAAACCTCAGGAATATGCACGTGAAAATGCGAAGGTAGTGACCTCTACATGTCTTAACCACAAGCTTACACCTTGGAAGAAAAAAGGGGAACCCTAAACAAAAGCTTGTGGTTAAGACCTGTAGAGGTCACTACCTTCGCATTTTCACGCACATATTCCTGAGGTTTGCAGCCTTAGTAAATATTACTTACGTAATCAATGTGCATTTAAATAAATTTATAATTACAACTTCTCTTATATTATATTTATTTATTTATATAGAAATTCTTTTAATAAGAAAAAATTCAGTTATTTGCAGATTTTAAAAGAAATATCAGACTTTCATGAAAACGATTGAGAAAAATGATTCTTATAATACTGATCTCAAATTTACTTTCCAACTCATATTCAAAACAAGAGTCATGGTACAAAATAATATTTTTATATTAATATTCTAATTTCATTTTTTTCAAATACATATATATATAGCTACCTTTGTATTTAACTGATTCCAAATTTTTCTCATTTTTAGTCAAGCGTTGGTGACCTAGCGATTAGCATAGCTGCCTTCCAAGCAGTTGGCCCGGGTTCGCTTCCCGGTCAACGCATTGGACATATGAGAACATTGACAAATATATATCTCAAGTTTCTGAATAAAAATGGATATCGTATTAGTTTTAAAGGAAACTATTGATACCACATAGAATATGATAATTACATTGACAACTGATAAATTGTTTATATAACTAATAAAAGAATTATTAATATTTGTAACATTTTTCAAAAATACAATTCTTAGTTCAAAATGATTATACGAATAATAGTAATAAAAAAACAATATTAGTTTCAAGTTTAAAAATTAAATAATTTCACAAAAATAATACACATATGTAAAAAATAAAAAAAAAACTCTTTGTGGGTCAGGCCAGCTGCAGATAATCAGACCATAGAAAGATGTCCAGCCTAATCATTTTTTAAGGTCTGTTTTTAATTTCGTTAAATTTATTTAGTGATTGAAGTTTTTAAAATACAGAATTGAAGACCAAATACCATCATAGAAACCAGAGGGTGAAAAAAAAAAGGTTCCTCTTATATTTGAGAACAGTCTTCTAAATATGTTATTAATTTTACATTTAAGGAAAACATCTGTCAACAAATTATGCTAGACATTATGTTATTTTAGATTTTAAATGAAAGTCACCCAAATATAAAGGGTTCCAGAATCTCTTTATTTCTTCTACTGAAAAAACAAGAAACATCAATATATGCGCCTGTCATTTTTAATTAACAAAGACGTTAGATTTTAGATTTATTTTTTAAAAAAATCAGATAATTTTGTTTTAAATACCAATGCTTGGTCTTTATAATGATTAATGAAAATTAGGATGGGATTCAGTTATATTACCAGATGTGGAATTGATATCTAATTAATATTTCCCAATGTCTGATTTCTTTTATGAATATGAAACAAAACTGAATAGATCTTTCATCAATTTATTTTTAATTGGGGATGGAGTGTTCTTGGGTATAACAGAAATAACAGATTGGACTTCAGGATAGAAGAGTATAATTCTATATAAAATTCATTGTACAAGATGAAAAAATAATTGTTCTAGAATATTTTTTTGCATTTGTTAAAACTAATTGCTACTGTTTTTTCTGTCTCATATAAGTTTATTATATAAAATGCTGTTTTTTTTAATCACAAGAATTTATATTGAGCCAGACTATGGCATGACCACAAGAGCAATCTTGATAGTGTGTGTGCATATATATTTAAAGTTTATAATAAAAAAAGAAGAAATGAACACATACAAAGGTTATTTCTATAAATAACAAATTCTAGAGAATGATCTAAATATTTAGTTAGTGATTGATAATATTTGTGATATTTTAAAATAAAGTATTTAAAATTAAATAAAACGTAGTTCTGATATAGATAAATTATTTAGATTATTTCTGTTTCTGACAAGAATCTAAATGTTTAATGTAACTAAAGAAAGATGTATTTGTGTGCAAACAAAGTTGTTGTTTTAAAATGGACAAAAATCTAAATTTTTAATGTGACAAAAGAAATAGAACTATTTTTGTGTAAACAAGTTGTTGTTTTAAAATACACACATAATTTTAAAAATTGTTTTCAATGTTTATACTTAAACCGAGATGTTTTAATGAAAATAATTTACTAAAAAACCCTTTTATATAGTTATAATTCTGCTTTTATTAATTAAATTTAAACTTAATCAATTTTTTGTCAATATTGTAGCGGTTGTGTTACATGGCATACACATATATATATATATAAAGTTGAAAGGAAAAGTAGAAATAAACACAGACAAAAATTTTGTAGATATTTTCTATATCTCCCTGTAATAATCATGGTAAAAGATGAAATGGTTTTGAATTTAAAATAAAATTTTATTATAAATGAAAAATTCAAAAAGATCTAATAAATATTTTTATTGCTGATTTTGAAATTTAAAACAAGCATGTTTTATCATGTTTTATGATAAAATGTTTACTGATAATTGTAAAATTTCTATTATCTATCTTTGAAATCTTTTAATTAATGTTTGTATACATTTCTCTATCTATGTAGAAATTTTTGTAGATCATATCTTTGATAAAATTTTAAAGTTGCTTTTAAAAGATTAAAAGTGATTTTTTTGAAAAGATAAAAACAGTTTTTAATTAGTGTATTTTTGTTACCCAATGCTATAAAAAGGATTGATAAAAAGATAAAAATAGTTTTGGCTAGTAGTTTTTTGTAAGAGTTGGCAGAGTTAGTTGGCCAGAATAGTTTTTACAGCTGCAGTAGTGGTTTTCCAGAGTTAGAGAATGACCATGAAATAATTGAAGGCAGGACAGTGGATATAGCTGCAGCTACTAGATCATGATATGGAGTTTGAATTCACTTGAAGGGAAATGGGTTAACTTCTCATGTTGAAATTCATAGTTACAAATGTGTTCTAGAAGACACCTTGGTTGCTTGGTTCTCTCCAATCCTGGATAGATGGGAGATTATTGCATGCAAACAGTTACCTGGACTTAACCATTCTCACCAAGAGAATCTCTCATCTTGCTGAAGAATTAGTTTATACATATGATGATTTATTTGTATGCAGAGAAGCACAAATAAACATATATGGTGAGTAGTATTATATATAATGAGAACAAAATTTTAAATAATTTCTTTAGTAAAAATGACATTTTAAAATTAATAGACATATGTAGAATGATATCATTTTAAATTGTTTATTGAAAAAGAAAAAAAGACATTTTAAAAGTGAAACAAGTAAATAATTTTGCTTGGATTAAAAAGCTAAGAGTCAAGAATTAATTGATGATCCTACTTAAAAAAATGAAATAAAAAAAACAAATCTTTTTAGAGTATTTTAAAGACATTTATAATTAATCAATCAATAATAATCATGTTGAGATTGATTTTATTTAAAAAAAGAAGAAATATACCTGCTGGAGGATTTAACTTTTATCAATGGTCAAGAAATTGATGTTATTATAAGAAAAAAAAAATAGATTTATGTTTAATAACTGATTTATATTTTAATACACATATAGGTCAATTTTATACATTTTGCCGATTGAAATAATTATGAAATAATATATTTCTAATAATTTTATTTTGATAAATTAAAATATCATGGTGTAAATGACAGCATTCACATACAGTTCTATGCACACACACATATAAATAAATATTTGTATTATTAAAATGTGATATCTTAAAATGTAATCACTTATTGTATTTTATATGATTGAAATATATTCCTCAATTGTACTGCACATCTATGTGCAAATACCAATGCATGTCAGATAGATACTTATATGTAAATTTTAATCATTTATTGTATTATTTTATGACAATTCAAATATGTTCATTTTTTAAAATTATACCTCAACTGTGTGCAGATATATATAGGTGTTGTATATTCGAACATATATGTAAAACACAATGTAATAACTTAAATTTTGATACTAATCAAAATCAGAAGGTTTATATTTATATAGCCATATTCTAGATGCTTATTTTCATTTTTTATTGGGTACTCATCTTCTAGCTAAAGATGCCGCTCTATGGTGCGGTTTTCGCGCTAAAACCCATAAAAATGCTGTTTCCGTGGCCGACACATTCGAACCCGTGTTTTCTATAATACAACTTTTTTGTTGTGCTACAGAATGCAGGCCACTATGTCGTGTCACAGTACAGCATGTATGCCACATTGCAGCAAATACATTTTCCAAATTCGCACAATTTATAAAATAGTTACAGCTTGATGAGAGAGTTTGTATTTGAATTGGATGAAAATGTTGTTTTCATTGGATTTTTTTTAAGGTTAAAGTATTGAAATGTTCAGATTTTTTAAAGTAATAATTCTAAGACTTTTTACAATGTACTGTATTGAAGTTTTAATTGGGGAAAATGTTAAAGATCTATGTTTTTAGTGAGTTGCAATTAGGTAACACATCAAGTAATGTACTGTTCATAACATTCCATGAGACAAAGAAGACTTCTACCATGTGTATATTTTTGAAGTAAAAAAGAGCGGTACCAAAAAAATATCCAGTAAGAAAAGTACAAATATACACAATTTTTTGTAAATTTCATAAAAAGCAAATATTATAAACATGTTTAATAAGTAAAGAAGACATTTATATGTGTTTGTTGTTGTTTAAAAAAGTTTGAGTTTCTTTATTTTGTCCGAGTACGGTTACGATTTTGAATTTTTTTATTTTAGCATTACAAACAACAGAACACTAACCCTAAAACTAACCCAAACTCTAAAACTAACCCTAAACCTAATGGTAACAACTTTTACTTTTTATTGTCATTCTATTTGAAGTAAAGAATAGCTGTAATATCTCTTTGTCTGTAAAAAAAAAGAAAAAAAAAAGAAATGTAAAACGAAGACTAAAAAAATAGACTACGAAATTTTACTTTTTATTATGATTATTATTTTTTAGTTAAACAACAACAACAAAAAAAGTCATAACACAAGTAAAAAAATATCCGATAGAAAATTGATAAAAAAAAAGCCGTAACACAAGTAAAAAAATATCCGATAGAAAATTGATAAAAAAAAAAAGCTGTAACACAATTAAAAAAATATACGATAGAAAAAACACGAATCAAATTGTAATTTGTTGATTTTAGTTTACATTTCTTATTATCATTTAAATTGTATACGTTAATAAAAAATAATATTTATAAAAGACGATTTTGTTTTGTTTCTATTTTCGCATTACAAAAAAGCACAGCAAAATTATTATAATCAACGGCCCGGGAATAGTCATATTTTATAGTTTTAGCATGAAAACAGCACCATCCAATGACATCTTTATCTATAAGACAAGCACCTTTTATTGGTATTAATAAACTTATAAATCATTGTTAAAATTATGCATGATTTGATTCTAAATACTTTACAATATTGTATGTTGTATCATCTCTTGATTACAATAAGTTATAGAGCTTATGCTCTCTGAGCTAGATTTGTGCATAACAGTCTGATATATTAAAGGTGATGTATATTAGTGTATGGGCATTCAATTAACAAGGGTCCTGGTTTGGCACTAAGAATATATTCTTTAAAGTTCATGTGCTACATTTTATTTAATTTAGTATTTATCAGAATTTAAGTTTATAGTATTGATGATCAGCATGTTTTAATATCCCACCATTATTGTTTTGATTATTATGTATTCCAATGGATGAGTACTTAGTCTGTGCATCCAAATTAATGTTTAAATAATTGCCCAAGCTAGCAAAGTTTAAATAGTTGGCCGGGTCTACAGTAGACCCATTTAAAATCCAATCACCAGATTGACTGTTGATTTATTTGATTGTTGATAATTCATGATGGTGAATGATTATTGCTTATCCTTATTTATAATGCTGGTGAATTCATAGTTAATGATACTGATAGTTATTGTAGTGAATTAACTGGTCTAATATCTCAGAGTGATCTATCATGCTCATCCCATTGATATTAAATTTTATACTTTTTTATATGAGGATAAACAAACCATTCACTTGAAGTATGAAACCCTTATTTCCTCATCCCATTATATATATATGATCAATAGATGGCGTCTTTACCAAAACCGCCGAAACAAGTGTAAAATATTTTACACTTGTTTCGGCGGTTTTGGTAAAGACGCCATCTATTGATCATAAATAACAAGTGATAGCAGGTTACGTGACTAACTTGTTTTTATTTTTCATATATATATATATATATGATCACTAGATGGAGCTTTACCAATAGCTCAAAATAAGCTTTATTTACAAAAGTGCCAAAAGAGATAGAATTCAAAATCTCTATCATGTATTCCCAATTCCAGACCAGCTGGTTTCGAGATTATTGGCTCATGTCAGTGAAGAGCTGGGAAACTAGAAACTAGATCTAAATACCAACTCTAAAGTCAGCACTTATCAAACCCATTTCTATCAATTTGAAAGCACGAATTTATCAGACCCATAATGTCTTCAAACCCAGTTTAACAAACTAGATAGCTATATGGGTCAGAATTCAGTTCAGTTTCACAATATAGTAAAAACCTCTGCAATATATAGCATTGCAAAAACTTTCAAAGGTACACTTATGATAATTAAAAAAAAGTTATAAATTTCGTAACTTGCCTTTAAGCTTGCATTTTATGATCACTAGATGAAGCTTTACCAATAGCTCCAAACAAGCTTTGTTTATATAAGTGCCAAAAGAAATAGAATTCAAAATTTCTTTCATATCTTGAACATTTCTGTTCTTCCAAAATGATGCAAAGACTATATATATATATTATAACGGTCGGGGATGATGATGAAATATCCAGTCTTACCGCATCTGCTGACAGAGCGCCTCTAGGCTACTTTAAACCTAGAAAATTTATAGAGTCGACAGACACAGAAACTTATATATTTATTAAAATATATTTTTAATAATAAAGAATAAAAAAAGCAAGCACTGTCAGTTTTAATAACACAAAAAAAGATTTTATTTACGTATATAATCAATAACGCACAAACGTTAAAATTATTATATAAAAAAAAACTATATTTTTTTTATTATTATTTATTATTATTAGTTTTATTTGTTTTAACTTTTATTTTTAATTTTAGAAATGTTGAGTATAAATGAGCTACCTAGACGCACTCACAAATTTTCAAATCACTTGACTCCAGACTAAAAATCCGCAGCCACACCAATACTCGCTTCCAGATATATATCAGCAACCAATGCAATGTGAACATGTTAGCATAGAATCACCCGACAGGAATGTGCATCTGAACAGCATGATATTATTGGAGAAAAAATGGCCTTTGTCCCGCAGGAATGTGCATTTGTCAGGTGAAGGAAACATGCATATAAAATAATAAAAAGAAATGCTATGTATGGATGGGAGAGCGGTCTTATCTTGCCGGCTTATCATCCAAAATCCATAGAGCTGGAAGGGGTCAATGGCACAGGATATACGTCTGCATCCATTTCAACAATATGACTACCTCTTTGGGGTCATACATTCAGTTGGGTTCGTCACCCTAGGTGCTAACAAACTTCACATTTCATTGATATAAACGTCCATATATCTCTCCACCAGCATTGACACAACTACGAAACAAATAGTCCGAAATCAAAACCCTCTTTAAAAGTAACATATTTAAACTAGTCTAGGAGCCATCTACACTCAACTAATATTTAAATCATTTTATTAATTTAATAAAAAACAAAAAAATCTTTAGTTTAATTAAGGTTCTAAAATCATTTTTAAGATAACATTTATATTTTAACTTATTTTTTTACTGCAAATATTATATAACCTACGTTTAAAATTTAATAATGCACAAATAACGATATACATATCTATTTTTAAATTTAAGTTTGCAATCGCAAACCCCTACCCTATTACAAACAGTTATTAATTAAACATGAATAAACAAAAATAAAATACAATACATTTTTTTTAAAAGATTACATTGAAAACTTTAGATCAGAGTTTAAAATCACAAAGTTTATAGAAAGATAAAAGTTCAGGTTTGCTCAGAAAGAAAGTCTATAGTTCATTTTAAAAAACACATAAAGTTTGAAGATTTTAAACTTAAGAGAGTTTATGTTTCATTTATAAATTTATACTTTCCTTTGTTCGTGCTCGTTCCTTCATGAGGAAGATCCAAATTTATACAAGATCCATTTCTTGTGGGCGATGATGATTTATGAAGATGCATTTACGATGTTTTCTGAAGATGGTAATAGTAGTTTGATCCTGGGATCCATGGAGATGAAAGCTGCCTTCGGCCGGCCGCGCTCAAGGAAGCATGATGAAGCTAATTACATTTTTTTTGGTGACGGCAATAACTTTTAAAATTATTTTTTACAGATGAATTCAAAACTTTAATTTTCTGATTCTCCCACCCTAATTATTGTTTTGGATTTTCCTTTTATAGTCCCTAGGCACCTTATCTCTGGAATGCAGGATTCATCAAACATACTTCATGTCTGTATTTTATTGGTTTATTCTTTGTGTCCAAGGTAAGATTTTGGGTTTTCCACTGAGGTCTGTGTCTCTATCTCTGGGCGGGAACTCTTATCTATTTTGTAATCATTTTTTTAATTGTCACTTTGTTTTAAGGATCTGTTTGTAATTTTTTTATATTTAAAAATTAAAAAAATCTTCGCTATTATTAAAAAGGTTTTTATTTTATACTTTATTTAAAGATTAGAATCTTTATTTCGATTTTATAATTTTTTTAAAGCTTATTTTGATATTTAAATCAAACATAATAAATTAATAATTCGTTATTTGTGCATTTTGAATGTTTGTGTTTTTAATTCAGTATTAGATATTTGCAAAACATTATGTATTAGAATTTAAATGTAACGCATATATATATATCCTGTTTCATATCACCGAACTCATTTAAAAAAATGATAAAAAAAAAGACTTTAGTTAGAATTCATACTAATTAATAATAGTAATGCGTTAAAGTTCTTCTTTTTTTTTTTCCGTGGACATATTTTTCTTTGCACAATATTCAAACTATGTTAATACAAAAATATATATACTCATTTAAAAAAAAAAAATTACTGCCTTAATTTTCAAAGTATTCGTAGTTTTTTAAGTTACTAAATCATTCATTTTCTTTTTTTTTTTTTTTAAATATTAAAGTTACTTAATGATCATTTTTATATCTGACAGTGCCATCTTATCCTAACTTATTCTTGCTATAACTATTCTGATGTTCAGGGTGCTATTCGCACTATTTCCTAAACTTTTTTTTATATATTTCATAAGTTTTCTTTCTTATGTGAATGCATGCATATGTGCACAATATTCATTCTGGCAGTACTTTTACATCTACACTATATTCTACAGCTTTAAAATATAAACAAAAAATCATTTTAAAAAAAAAAAAATTTACTGGCATAATTTTTTTTTTTTAAAATTTTCAGGGTACTCGTGGTTAATGAATATCATGCCACACATTAGGCAGCCATTTATAATGGTCGGTGATGATGATGAAATATGCAGTCTTACCGCATCTGCTGACAGAGTGCCACTAGGCTACTTTGAACCTAGAAAATTCATAGAGTCAACAGATATGTGCTGTTAAGACCGTGACCATTAGCCCAAGTCACTAGCTCAAGTAGACACAGAAACTTATATATTTATTAAAATATATTTTTAATAATAAAGAATAATAAAAGCAATCACTGTCAGTATTAATAACACAAAAAGAGATTTTATTTATGTATATAATTAATAACACAAACTTTAAAAAAATAATTTTTATAACACAAGAAGAAATTTATGTCTTATTCTGTTCCATTATTATTTTATTTGTTTTTAACTTTAATTTAAAATTTTAGAAATGTTGAGTATAAATGAGCTACCTAGACGCACTCACAAATTTTCAAATCACTTTACTCCAGACTAAAAATCCACAGCCACACCAATACTCGCTTCCAGATATATATCAGCAACCAATGCCATGTGAACATGTTAGCATAGAATCACCCAACAGGAATGTGCATCTGAACAATGTGATATTATTGGAGAAAACATGGCCTTCATCCCGCAGGAATGTGCATCTGTCAGGTGAAGGAAACATGCATATAAAATAATAAAAAGAAACACTACGTATGGATGGGAGAGCGGTCTTATCTTGCCGGCTTATCATCCAAAATCCATATAGCTGGAAGGGGTCAATGGCACAGGAAATATGTCTGCGTCCATTTCAACGATATGACTACCTCTTTGGGGTCATGTATTCAGTTGGGCTCATCACCCTAGGTGCTAACAAACTTCACATTTCATTAATATAAATGTCCATATATCTCTCCACCAGCATTGACACAACTACGAAACAAATAGTCCAAAATCAAAACCCTCTTTAAAAGTAACATATTTAAACTAGTCTAGCAGCCATCTACACTCAACTAATATTTAAATCATTTTATTAATTTAATAAAAAACAAAAAAAATCTTTAGTTTAATTAAGGTTTTAAAATCATTTTTAAGATAACATTTATATTTTAACTTATTTTTTTACTGCAAATATTATATAACCTACGTTTAAAATTTAATAATGCACAAATAATGATATACGTTTCTATTTTTAAATTTAAGTTTGCAATTACAAACTCCTACCCTATTACAAACAGATATTAATTAAACATGAATAAACAAAAATAAAATACAATACATTTTTTTTAAAAAGATTACATTGAAAACTTTAGATCAGAGTTTAAAATCGCAAAGTTTATAGAAAGATAAAAGTTCAGGTTTGCTCAGAAAGAAAGTCTATAGTTCATTTTAAAAAACACATAAAGTTTGAAGATTTTAAACTTAAGAGAGTTTATGTTTCATTTATAAATTTATACTTTCCTTTGTTTGTGCTCGTTCCTTCACAAGGATGATCTAAATTTATACAAGATCCATTTCTTGTGGGCGATGATGATTTATGAAGATGCATTTACGATGTTTTCTGAAGACGGTACCAGTGGTTTGATCCTGGGATCCGTGGAGATGAAAGCTGCCTTCAGCCGGCTGCACCAAAGGAAGCATGGTGAAGCTAATTACATTTTTTTTTGGTGACGGCGATAACTTGTAAAATTATTTTTTTACAGATGAATTCAAAACTTTAATTTTCTGATTCTCCAACCCTAATTATTGTTTTGGATTTTCCTTTTATAGTCCCTAGGCACCTTATCTCTGGAATGCAGGATTCATCAAACATACTTCATGTCTGTATTTTATTGGTTTATTCTTTGTGTCCAAGGTAAGATTTTGGGTTTTCCACTGAGCTCTTGTCTCTATCTCTGGGTGGGAACTCTTATCTATTTTGTAATCATTTTTTTAATTGTCATTTTGCCTTAAGGATCTGTTTGTAATTTTTTTATATTTAAAAATTTAAAAAATCTTCGCTATTATTAAAAAGGTTTTTATTTTATACTTTATTTAAAGATTATAATCTTTATTTCGATTCTATAATTTTTTTAAAGCTTATTTTGATATTTAAATCAAACATTAATAAATTAATTATTCGTTATTTGTGCATTTTGAACGTTTGTGTTTTTAATTCAGTATTAGATATTTACAAAACATTACGTATTAGAATTAAAAATGTAACGCATATATATATATATATATATCCCGTTACAATATATATATATACTTAGGGTATGCTATAAATACTGAGACTGGTGCTTGTAGAGTCAAGAAAACAGTGTCTAGTAAAGTTTATGCTGCTATATATGAAGCTCAAATAATATGGTGTAATGGAATATAATATTCCGTTACAGTATTTTAAAATGAAAATAAAAAGATCATAAATAAAAATTGATTTATTAAAAAGAAAAAAACTTAAAAACTGAAAAGTAAAAGTTGTTTAATATATATATTGTTGCACAGATGGAAAACTTAAACTATTTTGAGAAAGAGTATTTAAAAGTATTTTTTGTTGTAAAAAAAAATAAAAATACAAAGATTGATATTTTAAAATATAATGTTGATTTCTATAATCTTAGAAAATGGAAATGATTGTCTTATTAATTAAATGATTGTTCAAAAGCAAACTAGCCATTGAGGCACTTAAAATAAATTAAATGGTAAGAGAATACAATAAAATTAAATGATCAATGCAAGCACGAAAATGACAGCACGGACCATAACTGAAACACAAAAGGATTAGTGACATCTTGCCAGTTGAATGCAAAGATTGGATGATAAGAGACTAATAAAAATATAAAAGCCAAATGATTATTATAATTCTTAACTGAGAGCTGACTATGAATATGTCGTTATAACTAGCTCTATTGCAGATTTTCACGATGTGGAAGTCTGCAATAAATTTAATTTTCCAGACAACCAGCTGAGGCCTATTGATGACAGTTCCTGACCAAATGCATGGCAAGTCACGGTTTCATTCAAAGAAGAATAAAATCTATGAAAGTGATCACGAAGGTGGACTCCTAAATCTACTAAATCTGTAAAGTATGAACTCTACTAAATCTGTAAAGTATGAACTCTTGTGTCTATCTAATAAGAACTTTCCTAAAATTGCAATGAATTAATAGCTGAAAATAAGAACTCTTATATGGATTAAAGAATGTGAATTCAATTATTAATATTTTTTATGCAGATGTTTAAGCAATCATTTCCATTTTTTTTTTTTTTGTGTGTGTTATGTTTTAATTAAAATGTGTTTTAATTTAAGTTGGGTGTAGATAGCTGCATGGATAAAAATTAATAACTATGTCTAAATTCGTTTATGTTTAGTTTAAGGGATTTTAATTTCAGACTATTTGTTTCGTAGTTAGAACGATGCTTGTGGAGGGATATATGGGTGTTTATATCAATGTAATGTGAAGCGTGTTTAGCATACAGGGCAACATGCCCAACTGAATGCATGACCCCAAAGAGGCAGTCATATCATTGCAATGGTCACAGATGTATTTCCTGCACCATTGACCCCTTCTAGCTCTGAAGGGATTATAAGTTGGCAGAAATACCACTCTCCCCCATGCGTAGCACTCTTTAAAAAAATTATATACATGATTCCTTAGTCAGACAGATGCCCATTCCTGTTCTGGACACGGATCATTTCCTTCAAATAATATCACACTGTCAGATGCACATTCCTGTTGGCGTGGTTTTATGCTAGCATCTTCATATTGCATTTGGTTGTGACTATATATCTGGAAGCAGGCATTGGGTTGACTACGAACTTTTAGGCTGAGATTGAATGAATGTTTTGATAAGTTTTAAGGGAAGAAAAATCTATGTAGCCTATCTATATTCAACATGCTAAAGTAAAATATAATTTAAATATCCATCTGTGCAGTCTATTTAAAATAGTAATTTAAATTAAAAAAAAATTAATGTTAAAATCTAAAAATAAATTTATTCCTCAATTTTAAATGTGCATTAATAAAATCTATTTGTGTGTTAATTACTGGCAGTGGCTTCTTTTATTTTATTGTTTTAAATATTAATATATTTTGAGAATCTAAATCTATTAAAACTTATAAAAATGTTTAAAATGTCTGTTACTCTATGAGCTAGTGACATTGGGCAAACGATCAGAATAATATATATAAAATTTTTTTTTGAATCTTAACTTACGTATCTGCCTACTATATAAATTTTTCTAGGTTCAAATGCCTAGATGGCGCCCTTGTAGTGCGGATACGTTAAGGCTCACTCATTGACCATTAAAATGGAAAGGAAATATAAGTTGATAGTCATCAGTATTTATTTTATCTATCTGATAATCAGATCATATTATGCATAATATTTGAATATGAGATAAATTTATTTGCATATACAAATAGCCAAAAAAAAAAAAATTCTGCTGATAATAAAAAAAATTACTAAGTATGTATATTTTTTTCTAAATTACTACTACAAAATGAAAACAACATAATAGATAAAAAATTAATCATAGAATTAAACTTAGTTGGAGGGCTTTCGGTAGAAATAACTTAATATTAAAAGGAGATATGTCTTTGTGTTTGAAAAAAAAAGTTTTTTAATAAATGTGTGTTACCAGTTCTTACTTAAGGATCTGAGACTTGGACTACTTAACAAAAGTATAATATGAAGACTTTAGTTCACTCAACAAAGTATGGAGACATATAATTTAGGAATAATAAAATGAGATCGAAAATGAAATACTGATGTCATTAAAAGAATTAAAAGACTGAAGTAAAGTTGGGCTGAACATATTGCTAAAAGAGATAGTAGATGGACAGTTGAATCTTAAATGGGATTCCAAAAGGTTGTAAAACATCTAGAAAGAGACTGGATGTGAGATGCTGCTATTGTTTTTCTATTTAAAAGATGCTGCTTGTTTTCATCTGTTTTTATTTTCTAAATAGAGATGGTGATTTTTTTTCTCATTTTTTCATTGTTATTTATCTTTATCATGCAAATCTCTACACACAAATGCTTTATCTGCTCTCAGCCTATTATTGAATTTACATTGCTGTGGACTGTGTACATAGCAGAATTCCTCAAAATTTATTTGCCATGACAAGAATTCAGATCATTGTCAAGCTTTAGATTTGATTTAATCAGATATAGAGTTTTGTCATTTAAAATACTCATGCTATACTATCAATTACTATAATGTCAGATTTGATAAAAATCCTAACAATCTTATCATTATTTACTATGCCTGAATTTTAAATATAATGTTCTCATTTTGGCTTTTTTTAATGAGAGACTTGATAGCCCCCTTTCTTTCTTTTACCCGAGTATACACATTTTGACTCTGCCTTCATGTTCCACTTTTTTGCACAACTTTTTTTTCCTATTTACACTTTTAAGCTAAGTGATCAAAGCTTCCCAAATAATTTTAAACATGTTATTTAATATAACGGATCCATATTTTAACATATCAATGATTTTGGATGTGATCTTATTGATCTATAGATCACTATTTAATGACCTTTCAGTATTTTGATTTTTTAAACTCAGTGTCATTAAACATTACCCGTTGATTGCTTATGATCGCTATTGCTGTCTTATCAAGTTACACAGTATTGCCTAAAGTAATTACTTTAATAATGCTTTCTCAAGAATAATGTCATAAGATACTACCTGTTTAATAGCTTCATGATATACAAGTCTGTTTATAGTAAGTATTGCTGTTTTAACAAGTTATCCACTATTCACCATCCACAGACACAAAATTTTATTTCCTTATTACAGAAGCAAATTCTCTGGCAATTGCTTGATGTCTATTTTAGGAGTGGATCAGGCATCAAGTATAAATGATTATAAATAAAATATTTATTTACATCACTTTAATATATATCTGTTTGTTATGTACTTCTGCATTGTATAACTAGTTCACAATTTAATGATTATTTGTCATCATGAAGCAGTGTAAATTGGCTATATTTATAACTTCAGTTAGTAGTCTCATTTATTAGGAAAAAATTTTTTGGTGCCAATATAGTACGCGCTCGATACCATTTTGAATTTTATAACACCCAAAATCCCCGCTGACACATTCAAGCGATAAATGACATCAATTATCAACATGTGGTTTCAAAAAAATATGGTTACAAAAATCACAAATTTTATTATTAATTAAAAAATCAAAATGTAAAGTTTGCAATTGTTATAATCAATATTTAACATTTAATAAAAAATCAAAATCAAGTAATGTGAGTGAATACTTTGCATTAACATATGTTATCACAATTTGCATAAATCTTTCAAAAATCAAAATGCAATTTATGTTTGTTATAAGCCTATGAAGAAATCAAAAGGAAATTTACGTTTTTTACTTTAAAAAAAAAACCTAATTAACCTACTTTTCATTAATATGCCAAAACATTATAAAATACGAAATACAGCATATTATTTTTACAAATAATAGGATTTTAGATTTTTCTTATCAGAAATTCTTTGTTCGCTACTGTTGATCACTCAAAGGTTTTTTATTATTTTTTTTAAAAGTAATATAAGTTCCATAATCTTATTAATATTGTTTCTAGTAGTTAGATAATATGTATTTAAGTGATATATGCACTTGTGTTGACCAAAAACTAGTTTAAGGTTTTTTTTTCAATACTTTGTTTCTTAACTAGAAGATAAAGAACACAGATTAATTTAAATGGGCTAGATTATTACAAATACATTAAATTTAAAAATACAGAACAATTGTTATATAATGTGACCTTAATGATTAGTATACTTATTAGTAATCTATGTCATTTATCACTTGAATGTGTCAGCAGGGAGTTTGGGAGTTATAAAATTCAAAATGGCATTGAACATGTACTATATCAGCACCAGAAATTTTTAACCCACATGATATATATATATATATATATATATATATATATATATATATATATATATATATATATATATATATATATATATATATATATATATATATATATATATATAAACAATAGTGAATCTTTTGAATTCTTTATATCAAACTTGTTTATGCTCACCTGTGAGAATAAGTGCTATTTCTTTTGTCAGTTTTTGAAAGAAATGTGTTCATAGCTTGATATATATTCCTAGATAGGTAATCTTTGTTCCTAATGACATGTTTAACTTACAGATATTCTTTAATTTGCATCAGTTATTTGACCAGTAATCTTTTGTCCTGTTGAGTGAATTTTTATTGCACACAGAATTTTTTTGAACTGTTAATAATTGAATCAGTTATTGTTATTTTACTTCTGCAGAGTTCTCAGATTCTACATGATTGCAAGATAGTGCTCCATTATCCAGTTTTTTTCTATTATTAACCCTCACACAAACCCTCTCAGACTCTCTTTCACTGTGCCTATTTGTTATTTAAAATTTGTAGCTTAATTTAATTCTTCTGATATGGGATTAAGACAAGCATCAAATTTATTGTAATGATTTCTGAATAGAAGAAAAACAATTAGATATCATACCAATTAAACAGATTTTTATAAAATACATATATAATGCTACTATATATATATATATATATATATACACCTGGGTCTCATTTTACGTGATAGATAGGTTCCTCAGAAAACACGTGCAAAGGAAATCACACAAAAATAGACGTAACTTACCTTGAAAAAGGGGGGATATGGACTGTGATTTTTCAAAAATTGCATAAAAGCAAAGCACCAATGTAAAATTACTTTAAAATTCACACAAAAAAAATAAGGAAATAAAATATGACTAATAAAAAATTTCAAATTTGAAAAAAATTGATACAAGACAAACTTTTTTTTAACTATAATATTTAATTTTATTCAAAACAATATATTTTTATGCATAATTTACAGTAATTTACATTTTTTATACACATTTTAATTATTATCGCTATTTTCTGATAAACAGGTTCGTTTGCAAACTGGTAAAAAAATCAGATTCTTCACAAGAGGAAATACAAACTAGCGCCAATGTCACTCTCATGTTGTGTTAATGGTTTTCTGGTGACAATGTAATTAGTAATTAATCTAACAACTAAAAATTAAATTCTTATTTTTGTCTTTAATTTTTTAATTTTCAATTTTAATTGTGCCCACTGCTATTACTCACCTTTTAAAAATAAACTTGCAGACACTAAATGATTAATAATTGATTACGTTCTTTTTTAAAAAGCAAAAACAGAATGTGATTTAAAATGCAAAATTAACACGCACAATGTTTGAACAAATTTACATTACAATCTTGTAAAATTTAATGTGGGTATACATAAAATGTGGAAATCGTGATTTTAATTTCATTATTGCATAAAATCTTAATTATAAAGCACTGAAAATATTAAAATTACTAAGATGAAAGTCAAATTCCAATAATGTGCTATTACTTTCAATATGATGTAAGTGCGCAAAATTTATTATTTAAAGTAATAGCGCATTATTGGAGTTTGACTTCCGAAGAAACATGAATCGTGTAACTTCAAAATCATGTTAAATAAATCTGCGTAAAATGAGACCCAGGTGTATATATTGTGACAATCTGAATGGGCACAAGGAATTGAGATGCTTTGTATCTGCATAAATAGTTATATTATATTTTAAAAAAAATGAAATAGCCTTAGAATTTTAAAATTTTTGCTGGAAATTGTTTGAAGCTTAGATATGGGTTGCTTATGCAGTTCATAGACCACTTTATAAGTATTCATTATTATTATTGTGGTTAATGAAGTATTTAATGTAGGGAAGAGGAGTTGTTTGTTAATGGAATTGGTAAATTTTGCCAGAAAGATGCAAAGTTATTTTATGTTAGTGTAATATTGGTTGAATGGTTTCAAAATCCTTTATTTAGTAATAATTATCCTTTTGTCAACAATTAATAGCCATTTCAATTATATTTAGTTAAGATAGTTTAATATTTAGGTTGCAGTACATGTGTATGCATGTATGACTCTGCATCATTTTCATTTCATTTTCATCTTTTAATAACAGCAAACAATAGTACATGTACAATAAAAACATTTAAATTACAGTAATTATCTTAAATAATTTAACAAATATATATTTCTTTCCAATGATTAATAGATAGTTGAATCAATGGATTATTTTACAAATTAAATAAATTATTAATCATTTTTGTTTAATAGTTAATTAATATTCATTTTTCTTTCAAGTTTGTAAAAGCTATTTATTTTATTTTTTTTTGTCTTGATTTAATCAGAATGGTTTTTTTTTTTTTAGAAAAGATTTTTTTTTGAATATGTAATTAGCTTAGATAGAAAAGAAGCGTGGGAGTAACCTTGTGAAGGGAAATGACCTTTTGCTAAAGAGAGCTATTTAACAAAGATCTCCAGTAAAAAATTTGCTTATTATGTATTGTAATTGTAGCCAGTAAACAATGGCTCATTATTGTGAAAATTAAAGCCAGTTGCTGAAGTTAAATTGATTTTAAAAAGTCTTTGGAGTAAAACTTCGAAAGGATCTTAAGAAATTTATTATGGGAAAAGTTAATTAGAATGCAATTCTAAATTTTAAAAAGGTACATTAGTTTACTTTGCTCTCCTTAATTTAAACATTTTGAATTAACCCCTTCATAACTATTGCTATTTTAAAAATGTATGTTGATAACATCCAGTCTACACTACTTCATTTAATTGTCATTTTAAATAAGAATAAATTGCATGAATATTATTGTTGTATCACTAACCAACATGTGTATTTTAATATATCTGGGAAACGCAGAACTATTTTACAGAATATATTTTAATTCTTCACTATTTTCCATGTTGTGTTTTTGTGAGGATTAAACATAGAATTAAGAATATGCATATTTTGATAAATCATGCCATGTTCAAATTCATCATAAAGAGATAACAGTATTTATTTATCTGGTATTTCTGGAAATAATATGTATTTTAAATGAAGGAAATAAAATGTGAGTTACTTCAAATTAAGTATTTGCTTAAATTGAATGGAAGGATAGAAATGCGGGTAATTTTTGTTCTCTTCGATAAAGATGGAATATAAAACAAAGTATTATTAATTGTGGAATTACTAATGAATCATGGTATCTTAATTGACAATATTTAAGAATAAACCATGCATATAATAGATTATAAAGTGTCAAATGATATTCAAGAAAACTACTAAGAATAATTGCGTACTTAATTTAGAACTACAACGGAGAATGTCTTATATTTTCATCATAATAAAGGAGAAATTAATTACTTATGTGTGATATAGTAAACTCAAATAGCTCGGCTATGAACACTGGAGGTTCTAGGTCATATTTATGTTATGATTATATTTTTTAAGTTATCCTGCAGAAGTTTATTTTAATTTAAATTCAGTTTGGAATGTGTCCCATATTGTTTCATAAACCTGGAGCAGAGCTTTGCAAGTGAACTTTTATTTTAAGTAACAAAACAAATAACTTTTGTTTCTTTATTTTTTTTTATTGCTTGTCATTATTAATATATATTATTGATAGATAGGCTTACTTATTATTATGTTTTATTTATAATTTGGGTTATTTTGACCTTCTAGATTGTCTCTGAAGCATATCCAAATGAGGAATAAGCTGGTAAAAATTGATTTTGTACAAATATGTCTTATTGTTCCTTTATGAAGGTAAAAGAAATATTTTTTTAAAATATATTATTAGAGAGGTTTATATTTATTTTGTATACTTTATTATCTCAAAGTGAGAATTTTGTTCTTTTTTAAATCAACGAACGTATAATAGAAATAGTTTGCTAGATATGAAAGAAAGCTCGTTCGTAATAATTATAACTATTACATTTTAAAAGTAACCTAAAGTTTATTCTGAATTAAAAGTTATACCTTAATGCAATATTTAATTACCATGTTGCCTGCATAGTGTGTAATTTAGAGTTAATTTTATATATACTTTTATTCGCGGGTGTATGTCTGTTTTGCACAATTATGACATTTGTTTGATAAAGTTCAGTTTGTGAATATTTTATGTATAAATTTCGGATGCTGTCGTATTCTACTGAGTTGAATGGATTGGTATGTTATCTGTATGTATTTATCTGCCAGCGTGTATTTATAATGTTCGATATTTGGAAAAGCTTTGAGAATGGAAAGAAATCTGATTGCATTCTAATGTTTGTAGGGATAAAAGATTTTGCTTATTTAGTATATGTTAATAATTTTCCATGAGTAGACTCTAGTTTATATCATATGCGTATGATTAAATGATATTTTTTGAAGTGATGTTTTCTTAGAGCGCTGGTGATGAGGAAGAAGTCCCCACCAATAGTGTATTTAGAAGTAGATGAGTTATTGTTGAAGTATGATTAAATGATGTTTAGGAAGTTATGTGACATTTTTCTTATATTCTTGGTGATGAGGAAAGGTTCCCCACCAACAGTGTATTTAGAATCAGATGAATTATTGTAGAAGGGTTCAGTAAGAGTTTATCTGCTCCTCATGTAGATTTCCCTTATAACGTATAGTCTGTATAATCATGAAAATATAGCTCTGTGTTAATTAATATGTGGCCAGATAAATTGTTAAATTAATTCTTGATGTAATATTAGTGTCTTATTTTATTGATGAATTACAACATTGTCTGAAATAAAATAATTGTATGATATTTTCTTAATGAATGGATAGTTTGTGGAAAAGATTGTTTTCTACTATTGTTGCTTGACACACGCACACACACGCGTAATATAAATAATATCGCGTATATAAAGTATAGAGTTATTGAAATTAAAATGAGAAATAAATGTTTTGAAATACATTACATTCATTTAAATAGAAGTATAAAGTTATTGAGATTAAAACGGGAAATAAATATTTTAAAATACAGTATATTTATTTAAATAAAGGTTATAAATCATCAAATCATCAGAATGAACATGATTTTGTTGCTATGCATTGAAGGTATACGTAATTGAAAGTGATTATTTAGTCAATTAGAGAAAGTTGCTTTGTTGAGAGCCAAATATAATTAATTTGATTTATTTTATTAATCAATAGTAATATCCTCTCAAAAGTATTTTTTTGTGCTAATAATATAACATGTTGTTTATTTAGTGTCATGTAGATGAAACATGTAGGCAAAGCATGTGTTCGAAGTCAGAATATTTAAGTTTTGTTGTTAATTTGCTTTGATAATAGGGATAATCCCAAACTGATGCTCAAAGTTTATTTGATAATTTAAAAATCTGTAAGACAAGTAGTCCAATTGTAAATATCATGTTAAACCAAATTTATTTTAGTGTAATAAATGATTTGTTTTATTTATTTAAAATCTTAAAAACTGTGTTTTGAGTTATTCTTGTATACATTCGTGTTTCCATTTCCACATCTCCACATTTCATAAATCTATTATAAAGTAGATATATTATTTTATTGTTATGATATTAGATTTGCTGGTGTCTGACAATATTGTTTTTCTTAATCCAAACATTATAAGGAACATTGCCACTGGATAAATGTATTAGAAAGGTTGCCAAGTTAGTATATTTGTTAGATGATAATATGAGATTAAAATATCCTATTTCTGTCATTATCTTATTATTGAAACACAGTAAAAATATTTTAGTTAATTTGTTTCATTACATTTTTATCATATTTTAGAATTATAACTTATGGGCCAATGTAGTTTATTTAATTCAACTGTGTTTGTTAAATTCCCCAAGATCTTATTGTTTATTTCTTGATTGGCATTAAAGTAGATGTTTAGATTGTGATATGCCAAGTCATAGAATTGTTTAGTATTATAATTATAGCAAGCTGATATATGTTATATTTGGATGAAGGAAGAAATTAAGTTTAAAGTATATTTGTACCAATAAACATTATGATTCTTTATCATACAATTAATTAACAAAGGAATTTACATTATATTAAATGTTTTGTAATATTTCTTCTTTTATTCATTTATCATCATATATCTTATGAACTGCCTATAGCCTCCCACTGAGCTGAGCTGAACATAAACTTAAATATAGAGTCTCAATAATAATTTTGTATTATATATCTTGTTATATTGTTCTATTCATTAATAGAACTGGCACCTGGGCATTTTGCTCATGTAATGTATATGAGCGGTATTGGGAGTGTAGATTATAATATATATTGTGCCCTTTTCTATAGATCAGAATCAGCTCATCACAGTAAATTATTAAAAAAAAATTAAATTTAGAATATGTTCTCTTGATGTGTTAGTTATATTTTGTTAATAATATCTTAAAGTACAATTTAAAGCTAAATAAAATTATGTAATGCATAAAATTATGATAAATCACTTAAGAACAGTTATGTAAAGCTAAAAATATTGTTATATATGGTTGCAAAAGCTGGCCATAATAAATAACACAGCTATAAATATTTAAAAGTATGTTTAAAAACTTTGATTGTAACAGTCTTAAACTTATAGTTAAATAAATGTTATATTTATTTTTATAAATTATATTTAATAATTATAATTAATATTATATATTTTAAAAGTAAGTTTTATGGTAGTGAAAGTTATATTTAATTCTATATTTTCTAAATTATTCTTCCAAATTTTGTATTGTATTATTTTATTTAATACGACAAATGTTGCAATTTATTATTTATTCCCAGACAGAAAATCGGATGCCATCTATCTTGGTTATATTAATCATGTGACTTGTATAATATATGGTTATACACACTTGCTTGCTAGTATTTAGATAAATCAATCTCAAAATATTTTAAAATTGCATTATAGAATTGGATATAATTATTACCTATCATAAAAGCAAATATTAAGTTAGTCATCATAAAATGCTTTTAAATAATGTAATAAAGATGAATACAGCTAATAAAAATTAAATATTTTGTTTTAAAATAAAATAGATAATAAATTAAATATTAAAGGTAAGATAAAATCATTAAATATTGTTTTAAAAGTCATTTTAAATGTTTAATGAATATTTAGTAAAGTATTAATTGATTTAAAAGTAATATTTTAAATAATATTTTAAAGTTATAATACGTCATTTTTATTTTTGAAATTTAATTGTGTAAGATTGTAACAATATGCAAATTTGGTATCAAACAAAAAGTGAGAATCAACCAATAGGATGAGGTATTTTCTAGGATATAAATACCGTTGAACAGGGGGGGGTATCAGTGGTGATTAAAAATGTATTAAGGTGATCAAATGTATTAGTGATCAGGTGTAGAAGCTATCGAGGAGATAGTAATTTTAAATTTTATTATTTTAGTCAATTTTTTATCACTCTCGTACAATTTATTTGCAAAAACTAATAGGACATTTATTATAAAATATTTGCAAAGAGAGTGTAAAATAAAATATATTTAATAAATTCATACTAATATGTATTGGTAATTTTTAAAGTTCTTACCAGGAGTATTCATCGGAAACTTAATCTACTTCGCAATAAAAATATGAAAATGCTGATAAGTAAAATGTATGTAATGGAAAGTTTAAAAATAGATATAATAGTTATGAATATAATATTAACACAGAGGACTATTCCAGAAAGTAAATTATTTTATGGACATTGTACAGGAAGCTTAATAAGAAAGCTATTTGCTGATAAAAGTGAAGTATGCATTATTTTATATAACAGCAAAATAGTCTTGTCCAAGGTTAATAAGTAACATGACAAGTATATTTTATAATAATTTTATGGAAACTATGCTAAAGAATAAATGTTTTATTCTTTTTGAAGGAAAACATCATAAATAATTTTCAAGAAATTATCATAAGTAAACACTAATGGAAATATTTACAAAAATGTATGTTATAAAACCTGAGGTATATTATAGGATTATACGCACTTATAAAATTGTTCTTAAAAACTGAATTTTAAGATAATAAAGAAACCGCTAAAATAGATAATAAATAGCAATAAATTTTATTAAAAAAGAAACCTACAAAGAAAAGGAATATAGGAGTAAATAAAAGTATGGAATTATGGAAAATATTTTATATTGCACAAAAAGTTTATCCGGATAGTTCAAGCAAAACCAAAGGAACCTGATGCATCAATATGCCGATATGGAATACTATAGTATAGAAGCTTCAAGGAATTATTTTTAAATGTTATAATTTATTTATGATTTTAATAATCATCATTCTGGACAATAGAAATCTAAACTATTATTCTATAAACTATTCCAGGATGGATTGGTGATTATTTTATTTAATTGTCAAGATTTCAAAAGACGTCATATTATTTTTTTTATTATTATTTTTTTTTTAATCTGAGATTTTTGTACCAGAAGTTCGTACAACACTTACCACCAGTAACATTTTGTTTTGTTCATTGTCATAGCAATGGGGGAGTTGTAGAATTACTATTGAAGAGAACATTTAAAAAAAAAAAAACTCTTGAGAAAATAAAAAAGCATTTTGAACTTTATAAAGAAAATTTCGTTTCAGCTGAAGATTAAGTAAATATAGTTTAACTCATTTATTTTTTAAAATGTAATTATTTTGGTTGATAAGAGTAGGAACATGAATATTAATTTATTGATAACATTGGAGTCTTATAGTAGAATAATTTAATAATTTAAATAAAAACATTTTTAAATAAAAGTATGGATGTTTTTTTCATGTATGCAATGTTGTATCTAATTGATGAAAAACTGAAGACTGCAAAAGTGATGACAAGTCACTATCACTTGGTAATAGTTAATGAATATTGATATATTTTTATGATGTATTTTTTTTTCTTTTTTGCAGATTGCCTATGAATTATAATGTATGAAAGTATGAATGTTAAATTATATGTAAACGCATTTGTGCAACACTTTAAATTATGAGATTAGGATTTATTTTGGGAATATGCATACTATAATTTTATACTAGTAATATAACACAACATGATGATAAATATTTGTGATTCTTTTAAAAACTTTCATATTATTGGATGTTCCAAGGATTCATATGACAAGTTTGTATGTGTTTAGAATATAGAATAAGAAAGTAAAGCAGACTTTTCTTGTGGATTAGTAAGATCACTCTAATTATAATTGAATTTTGTTTATTATTTTGAATATGCAAGTTAGTTTTTGTCGATGTAATATTTGATAAAACTTTCAGGAAATGATGATAAGGTAGTGACTTGGTTGTAGTATTATAAACATGAACCCAAGAGATGATATTTAGGTAGGATGTAATAATGGAATTTGAATAGTATTTTATAATCTTAGTGGATATACAGTACAGTTAACAATGCCCTGTGACTGATATATTTATTTTTGGACAGTGTCTATTTTCTTTAAGTATTGATGTTTTAATAAAGCTGAAGGAATAGCTTTAACATTCTTGATAGTATTGGAGGGCATTAGACAGAATAGGTCATGCCTCTATTTCTTATAGATACACTGTGCCACGATATTTTTCTCTGATATGTGCTATGAGTTATACTCTAGTTTTTCTTCCCTAAGACCTACTCATCTATTCGCTATCTAGATTTCCAATGTAATTACATCGCACAGTATGATATAATTTAAAAGAAATAATAGATAATTTAGAGTTTAAGATATGCTATCATTTGAATGAGATAAGTTCATTTACTTGTAAGAAGAAGTATAGTTTGTGCAAATTGGAATTGAAATCCAACGGATCAAAAAAGAAAAAAAATCATAGAATATGTTTTTTAGATTTTATTTTGGAAAATAAAAATAAATTTCAGAAATAAAATATGTAAAGCAAAGCTTTTTTTGAAATATTAAATAACTTTTAAATATTTTATTTCATTTTTTTAAAATGAGTATTGCATATTTTTAAGATATGATGTTTATAAAGTAAAACAATATAAACAATAAGCATAGGTACAATTTTATATTTATTAAACAATAGGGAATATATCAGTGATTACAACTATAGAGTATTAGAGTAATATTAAGTGGGATGTATTATATTTTATAATCCTAGTGCAGTGAACAACGATATCCACACAATCTAATAATAAATTACCAGTAGATATTTTTATGTGATATCTTTTAACATTGCAAAATGAAATTGTTTATTTGAAAAAAAAAGTCCATACTCTCGATTAGTATTATTATTTTGTTTTTCCGTACTATGTTTCAATGGATGTTTTAAAAGGAAGCATAGTGAAATAATATTTCAAGATATGATATATTAAAATTAGTATAATAAAAATGTAATTTTAGCATAAGATTGATCATAAAAATAAAATTGTATTGTTTTATTATTATTATTTTAAGTCAGAATGAAGACTTAAATAAACTCTCGATTGTTTTAATAACTAATTAATAAAGATGTAGAACGGTGCAAATTGAGGATATCCACTGTAAATATTGTAAATAAATTGTTATTTTATTTTATTATTATAATAAAACTTTGTTAAAATTTGTTTTTCAAAAATTTGTGGATTAAGACTGTTTCACACGCATGATACATCCAGAATAATAGAATCAAACATATAATTTTTGCACTGAGATAAATAAGGTATTATTTTAAGAATTTGAATATTTTCTTGGTATTTATTTATTTAAGTAATCACATTTTTATATTATCTTATGGTCATCAATTAGTTATAATGGTACATTGAATTATATGCTATCCATTGCCACACACCATTATTTGTCAGATTATAAGTGCTACCACATATTTTTATTACGTGATTGTATGAAGATAAAAGATTATAGCATAGTATTTTATTATGGTAATAAAATTATAATGAAGAAAAAGATATACAGAATAAGTTCATACAATGAAGAGTATTATTATTATTTATTATTATTAGTAGTAGTTAAGTGTAGTAGAGTATGACATAAAAATCCCTTATCATGTTTTACTACAGTGATTTTAATTAACTTAGAATAGTTTTTATGAAACTGAGATTTTTATTGAGCTAAATTATAAATAGAAGATTAAGATTTAATTATTAGTTTAATCTTAATGAGTAGGAGTTATTAAAGTCATAAGAATACTATACGTTTATTTATTTGAAATAGTAATAAGGGGGGAGTGTTCTTATGCCATTGAGGTAGTATCCTGTGGGATATTGGCTCAATGTAATCTTTCTTGTCACCTGTATTTCACTTCCAAGTCTCATGATATAATAAATATTTATTTATTTATTGTATAAACTGAACCTTTTCATTATTTTGCTAGTAGAATGTTTTAATATAATGCAGGATATTTTATTTATCAATTATTTGCATTTAACCAAACATAATTATTAACTGAGCTAATCCATTTTATTTAATATTGATATTGCCCGGAAGTGAGATGCAAAATGGGCAAGGTTAGAATATATATATATATATATATATAAAGCTAAGCTAGTCAATAAATAATCAAAATTACCCCAAATTCACAACCAGACTAGCCTAAAAACAAAAAACTCTAAATCACAATCAATGGTTTTACTGCTACAAACATACTTCTTCAGTGTAAAAAAAAAAACTACAAAATAATAACATATTTAAATTAAACATTACCAACAATTCCAATGACCTCCCATAAATCCTTAATAGTAAAAATATTTTTAAATAAATTAATTGCTTCAGAATCGTACATTTTTTTTTATTAATGAAGATTCTTTAATTTTCCTTTTTATTTTATTTCTCTCAAAAAAGACAACCTTAGCTTTATCAAAATTAATAATGTGTGACCTGTATCTTTTTCATGGATATATAAAGCAGAACTAAGATATTTATTTCTAATCCCACTTTTATATACTTTATTCTTTCATTTAAGCTCAAACTACTCTGAACTATATATATATATCTTTTTACAAAAATAAGGGGTAATATACACTACTCCAGGAATAATTTTTCTATCAAAAATTTTCCTTTACATTATTTAATAATTTTCAGTACTTACGTAATAGACTTGCAACATATTAGACCTGCTACACCTTTTCAAATTTGTATCAATCCACTAATAACTTTCCAATCTTATAATCTGAGCAAATAATATGTACACTGAACAGAAAAAATGAATCATAGGAAATCACGCTAGAAGGATTCGGAGAGTTATGATAATATTTCAGAAGATGACCTGACTGTATTAGCATAAATATAGATTTTTTGTATTTGAGTAAATGTAGATTTTTGGACATGAAAAAATAAGACATTCCCTAAAAATAAGCCCCAAGAAATTTTTTGGAACAAAAAATAATATAAGACCCCAGTCTCATTTTTGGAGGAACACAGTAGTGGAGAAAAATAAAGAATTTAAGGGAAACCTTGAGGGATTAAAAGAAAAGAAATCGAGGAACCCTTGGTCATTTGAGGTAATGCATATTTTCATATTTTCCTATCAGAAAGAAAATTATCCCATATATATAGCAATAATTCAATAATTGGGTATTATTTTGAAATTCATATTTTATCTCATTTGAAAAGTATAGGGAGAATTTCAAGGCTGAATATGTGTATATTGGAGAATTTTAAAGCTAAATATGTATATATGATATATACTCTTTATATGTGATAATATGTTGGACTACTTCCATAGTCTGTCAGTAAATGTTAAATGTATAAAAATTTTAAACTTTTCAAATACAAATAACATTTTAGTAATAACACATAAATAGACAACACAGGTTAATAATGACACCATGTTTTGAGTAGTATTATTTTCCACTGTTCTTTAGGTGTTACTTGATCAGTGACAGTATTAGGCCAGCAACACCTGAAGAAGGCTGGAGAATAATACAACCCGAAACTTTGTGTCATTACTAACCTGTGTTGACTATTTTTTTTCCATATGTCAAAGCATCGGTCGGGAAGCAAATCCGCGTCAACTGTCTGCCAACAACTGCTTGCTTGCAAGGCAGCTGCACTGACCTCTCAACTATCAATGCTTAACAACTGTGATGTCTATTTGTGTGTGTTATTATGAACAAATAACTGTGTTGTCTATTAGTGTGGGTTATTACTAACAAATTGTATTTGAAAAATTTAAATAAAGTTTAAAATTTTCTATATATTCAACAAAAATTTACTGACAGATGATTGAAATAGTGCAACATATTTTCACATCTAATATACTATCATCACAAACCTTCAGGTCACTTATAGAGCATATTTCTTATCTATATGATCTATATTTGTTGACCTTAAAATCTAGAATAAGAATTATCATCATTCTTCACATTCTAAATACAGTATAGGCAATTACAAAATATTTGAAATAACTTTCTTGTATTATTAAAACAATAGAAAAGAATTTTGCTTTCTTAAATTATCTTTTTTTCTAAAATTTATATAGATTAGTTAAAAATATTTTTTAACTAATTATCTGTCTCAAATAAATTACGATTTTGTATATCAATCAGGTAAAATAATTACCGTAAAAGAACTTTTGAAAAATTGAACAAACCAATCAAAACAAATCCTGTTAGTCAATTACAAAAAAATGAAATGATTTTAGTTATAACGGTAATTGAATTTGTGATGATATTCACATTTTTTAAAACAATAAACGAAAACAGTATTCCCGAGTCACTGTACGGAAATGCCCTGTTGTAGAACAATGTGCAAGTTAGTTTGCTTTTCTTAATTTGTGAAAATATTCCCATCAAAACAAAATCAAGTATTACGTAAGAACTTGAATAATTACAAGACTTGTTGTTTAAAAATTCCATCCAGCAGATAAATGTTTTAACACTTCTGCTAATTACTATATTAGGGTGACGGCCTGAAGGGAATTTGCTACAAATTTTCTTATTCAAAAACTAGAATATATAATTATATATCTTTATCTTTTAAGATTTGTATTTAAAAAGAAGTAATATAGCGTACATATAAACTTTTAATCAAGCATCATATATTTTTATCTTCTTACAAGAATGTATTTGAAAAGAAATAACTTAGCATATATATAAACTTTTAATCAAGTATTTTGAAAATAAATGTTGTGCGCATATTTTCAATATATATGCGTGTGTATATATATATTTAAAAAAACCCATTAAATTATATATCATTTGGGATTTAAATAAGAATGTCTGTGAACTGCCTGTATCATAGGGATCTAGGCAGGGTAAAATTTGAATTTTTTTTTGGATTTTAATTAGGTTTAGTATTATTCTTTCAAATAGTTGGCCCACAGAAATTAATTTAACTTTTTAATAACACTCGATAACAATTATCTAAAACAAATCCACATTTCTTTTATTATGATAACAATGTTTATTTTATTTTTTATTCGATTAATCTAACAGTTTTGAATGACCAGCAAACTTCTTCAGAACTCATTAATATATATATAAATGGATAGTTATAATAGGATTGAATTAATGCTAACGATATATATATATAATACTCTAACAGTGGTAAAGGCAAAAATGTTTTATATGGATGCCACAACACAGAGTTTATATGTATTTATATAATTGTTAAAAATCATTGTTAAACCCATCCTAAATACACGACATTATAATCTATCATCATTATATTATATTCGAGGTTTTAGATCAAGAGAATAAAGAATTAAAGTTAATAACAAAAATAATATTTAACAATTAATAAAAAGGTATATATTAATTAAATACTTACAAATAATTTTATAAATGACCTAAACATTATTTCATTATTAAATTAAGAACAGTGATACTTATCAAAATATATTTCCAAGAACAGACTATAATCCAAATAGTTAATCTTGATAATCCTACTTTAAAAAGTATATAAACTACTAAAATTAATATTAAAGTGAAAGGCTGAAAACCTCTCCCATGCACTTTTGGAATGTTTATATGACAGCCAATCAGATGTAATGCTGACTGTATAGGGAGCTCTTAAGTCGCAACACAAGACAGAGATTTTATAAGAAAAAGGTGGTTCCACCTTTCTCTTTACTTAAATTTCTATATATATATAAGCTAGTCTGAAGCATTTTGACTTAAAAGTGTGAAACTTTAAACATCTTTACATTTAATTCACTGTGTATTATTTATAAATTAACAACACAAAATCTTTCAATTTACTACAAAGTAATTTTTCAGATCTTATGATTTGACAGTAATGTATGTAAGTTAATATTCTGATTTTGCAAAAATATTTTATCAGTGAATAATCTAAAAAATATTTTTTAGGAGCATGCTCAGACTTGTTTCAAGCTTTGTAGAAACAAATTGTTCCGATCTTTTATCTGATCATTTAATAGACTCTTTATTATTCTAAACTCTCAGTTGAATAACTAATTTTTAAGCTGGTTTTACAGTCTGGCAGATTATCTTTATCATGATAATCTCATCATGAATATCTGCTTTCATATTTGAAAGATTTCTTTGAAAATCAACATTATATTTCATCAGGTTTTGATATATATATTTATTCATTTTTAATATTATGACTTTATTATATGTAGTTTCTATTGTTCGTTTTAATTTTGGACTAATGAATTTTAGTACAGATTGGAAATATCGGAAAGGGATACTTGAAATGATGTTTATCTCTGGGTTATTAAAGCTCATCTTCAATTTTACTACTAAAATTTACCAATCTATGTTTCACCTTTATCATTAACAAAGTCAGTTTGCGAAGTAGCTAAAATTTCACCAACAATATTCTTTTCAAATGTTATACAACTGGTATATAATTTTTAGTTTTATTCAGCAATATTTTACTGTCTCTAAGATAAACTTCTCAAGTTCAATATATCTGACATTCATGCTAGCATGTGATCAGGAATAAAACTTCTTGTAAATTCCTCAGAAATTCTCAATGTATGATCAGGAATTAAATATCGAGCAAGTAACCTTTTTTATAGGATCAACTTCTGGTAATTTTGTTGCACAAACATTTCATCGCATATAAATGAGTCACTAATAATACATAAATGACTATCTTGGATTATCATCATCATATTGACCATGATCCAATGCATTCAAAATAGAACTAATGAACTCTTTATCTTTTTCAATAACAACTTCTTCAACAGAATTACTTATTTTATTCATGATTTGATTAACAATAAATTTCAATATTTTGCTTAACTTTCATTTATAATTTTATTATTATTATTTTTTTTTTTGTATTCTATTTATCATGTAATTCTGTCTATTTTTGACATGAGATTTTAAATGTTTTTTCTCATCAAATATTGTCTATACTAGCATTTTTATATTAGATGGTATCATGATTTACCATAGAAACATTTAAATCATTTTTAATACAGTAAGTATATTTAAAAATAAACTATAATATATGTATATACCATAGATAATATGTAATAAAATATATTCTACAAAAGTGTGTAGATAACTATCAACTAATTATGATAATAAATTTTTGGTATGAAACAATATTTATAACTTTGCTGAGCCAGGCTTTTGATACAGTGTATCTTTGTCAAAGGATGACTGTAGCGAATATTAGTAAATACATTAGCAGATGCATATGTGTATAAACATATATTAAACTAATCATTGATTATCATATATTTGGCATATGTAAATTGACTTAGCAGATGGCTATATCATTAGATTAAATGATTAGTGCTTGTCAAGAGGAATGCTATTGGTCCTTATATTTATTAAGTTTTTAGAATTAATTATGTCCAAGCAATACAGTAAATAGATTAATTAAGAATATTTACTCAAAGAGCTGTTTAACTAAAAGACAAATTGAATTTTATTTTTTAATAGTGGATTGTTTATTTTTTCAGTTTGGTATTTCCTTTCATGTATATAATAACCACATAGCGAAATAAGGATAAGATTAATTACTTGATTATTTCAAATTTTATATGGCTTTCAATAAAATTTTTCCTCCTATCTTTTCATATAAATCAATTTGAACTCTACCTATAAAATAATTATAGATATGATCCTTCTGAAGTTTAAAAGTGCTTTAGTTTTTATGGACTTCTAGTTGTGGTTCTCCCATATTTGTGATTTATAATTTATTGTCTACATGACTTTGAAATTTTTCCAGTATTTCTTTTCCTCCATTTATTTCCTCAAGCTTAAATTCTTTTCAATTTTTCCATCTATTTTTGAGACATTGTATTTTTCTGATTTTTTCCCTTTCTTGTCATTTTTTTCCAGATTCTTTAAAAATGCTTCTATTTTTTCTCACTTTTTTTTATTAATTATTCCTCATTTTTTCTCTTTTTGTCACTTTCTTACATTTATTGTCACTTTTTTGAACCCTTTTGCTGATACTTCCATATATCTTTTTTTTTTCATTTGCTTTAATACTTCTTGTATTTTCTTGTCATTTTTTTTACTATGTATCCTCTTTTGTTCCTATATCTTGCTGCTTTCTCGCGCTTAGTTTTTTTATTAATATGGTTTTTCCTTTTTTTTCTCTTGTGATAATAAGCTAATATGCTGGATCCATGTTCTGAATCAATATTAGCTTAAATGCATCCTAAATTATTCATGACTATTTGCAGGTAAATTTATGGTATCCATTGCTCCAGTATTTTACCTTACACTATATCAATGATCATAAAATAATTGGAGTAGTTGGTTTCTACTTTCTTTATAATCTTATAGATCTATAATAAGTATTACTTCTGGCATAAATAATTAAAACTATTACCTAGGATTTATTGTAGTAGTTTTTTCTTCAATACTGCATCATTTCTTTCTTTTCACTTTCTCTCCAGTTTCTTAGCTATGATGATGAACTTTGCTAAAACTCATCGTCATCAACCATTATCAATCCACTGCAGGATGAAGTGTCTTCAAGTTCAATCCAGCTTCTCCGATCTTTAGCTTCTCTTTTCCACAGCATCCCTGCACACTTTCTTATTTCATCCATCCATCTCACATGTGATCTTTTTTTGGGTCTTTTACAATCTCTTGGAATCCAGTTTAATATTTCAATTGTCCATCTATTATCAGCTCTTCTAGCAATATGTCCAACCCAACTCCACTTCAGTTTTTCAATTTTTTCAATGAGGTCAGTAACACCTGTTTGTTCTCTTAGCCATATATTGTGTTTTCAATTTCTTCGTTACTCCTGACATGCATCTCTCCATACTTTTTGAGTGGTCTGAAGTCTCTGTATTGCTTTTCTATTAAGTGTCCAAGTCTCAGATACATAAGTAAGAACTGATAAAACACATTTGTTAAAAACCTTCCTTTTCAAACACATAGGCATATTTCTTTTTAGTATCAAGTTATTTCTACCAAAAGCACTCCAACCAAGTTTAATTCTATGATTAATTACATCTATTATGTTTTCATCTGTATTAATAACCTGGCCAAGATATATTGAAGGTGTTAACTTCTTCTAACTCATCATAATCAATCTTTATTTTCATATTTTGAGAAAATCCATTGAACATTACTTTAGTCTTTTCAACATTTATCTTCAGTCATACTTTTCTACTTTCATCTGATAACTCCTGCAACATTTTCTGCAGCTCTAAAGCATTATTTGCAAAAACAAGTACATCATCTGCAAAATCTAAATGACTTAAATATTCATTTACTTTCACTTCTTTAGCTTCACATTTTAATCCACAAAATATTCCTTGTAGCACTGCTGTAAAAAGTTTTGGAGATATGGAGCCACTCTATCTTACACCCTTCTCAGTGTTGACTTTCCTACTATCATTATGTAATCTAATTGTTGCTAAAATTACTGAACCCAAAATCAATGCCTCAAGATAAAATTTTGGTAACTGAACATTGGTGACATATGATAATAATTTAATCAAAAAAGCTAACAGACAAATCACTCATTACAATATTTAATATATTGGGTATATGAGCACAGACTTTCACATGACCCACCACTCTCCACTCTATCTCATAACACTGATACACTTGAACACATATATGTTGAAAAGATAAATAATCACCAATATACGTATTTCATGCTAAACCAGCAATCATCAGTTGGTCCAGATTACCATCTCTACACATATATGCTATAAGCACTCAGATATATATTAAGATAGCCAATCTTTATACTTTAATGGACAGGCTTCAATCTACACCATACTCCAACTCTTCAACCATCCATCCAATTGAAAATCTGACGATGGAACGCTCAAAGACCACCCTGAGGCTGAGATTCTTGTCACACCCATGTTGACCTAAGGTCAATCTTATCCCTCATGTACAGGACATTGTATATGTCTTAAATAAAATTTTATTAGACCGTTAAATTCCACTATATTACAAGAATATCAATTAACAGTAGAAAAAAAAATCCCAAAAGTATAAAATGACCACAAACTGTTAGGTAAGATGATCAAGCTGAAATATTAATCCCGTAATCAAAAAAATTGTTGGAATTTTTAAAAAAAAATCAATATATAAAATATCCAATAAAGAAAAAATAATAACTAAAACAGCATTTAACAATAAAATTATCATACAAAACAATACATATTAATTCCCTTTAACATAATCTTTATACTAGCAATCAACATTAAAACACGTCCATATTAATATCCATAAAGTTAATGACGATATTTCTATTACTAATCTTACTTTTAAAGACTTAAAATCAAATTTTCATTTAATCTTAAAAAAATCTCATCAATCTAATATTATTTAAATAATTGTATTTTATTACCTTTACTCTTCATAAATTTAACATAATAGTAAACAAGAAGAAAGTTTTTAGCATGTTATCACTGTTAAATTATTATAGAAATCATTTTCATTCTTCAGAATTAAAGAAACTATAAAATAAATCAAAACACATTTCACAGACAATTAAAGTTAAATAGCTTCTGTCAAGCATTGGTGGTCGAGAGGTCAGCACAGCCGCCTTACAAGCAGTTGTCCCGGATTAGTGGGTTCGCTTCCCGGCCGATACTATGATACATGGGGAAGGGGGAGTTAAATAGCTTCTTTAAAAATTGATCGTTTTCTAACAACATTTAAAACCTTATTACTCAAAAAATATTCAAAATAGTAAACTTTAATCGTAATAATATGGAAAATATAAAATAAAAGATATTCGTATAGTAATGAATACTACATAAATAAAACCCGTGTAAAACTTTATATTGTCCTGTCACAATAATATAAAATCTTTGAAGATAGAAACTTTGATTTATACCAATTAAAACTCAGAATATGTAGTAATTCTACTTTTTATTTTTTTTTCCATATGTCATAGCATCGGCCGGGTGGCGAGCCCGCAACAAGCGTCTGCAATCAACTGCTTGCTTGCAAGGCTGCTGCGCTGACCTCTCGGCTAACAATGCTTGACTTCTACTTATTTTTCATGCATTTTAGGTTCTTCATTAAAATAACTAAATCTACTTACTCTTGTATTCTTTATTTTTATAATTTTTATAGCACGCATTGGTCAGCATCATGAGTTTATTGGCTTTTTACCTCTGATTATAGGATCAAGAAACATCATAGTCTTTCTTTTCAGTTGCCTGATAAAGCAGAATGAATGTATGTGTGAATGAAATTTTTTTTCTAATATATATATATATATACAAGCATGACAGAAATATGCTTTACCAGTTCTTATTTATGGATCTGAGACTTGGACACTAATAGAAGAGCAATACAGAGATTTCAGACCACTCAAAGAAGTATGGAGAGATGCAAATGTTAGAAGTAACAAGAAGAGATCAAACACAATAATATATAGGTAAGAGAATAAACTTATGTTACTGACATAATTGAAAAAGACTGAAGTAGAGTTAGGCTGGACATATTACTAGAAGAAATGATAATAGATGGACAATTGAAATCTTAAACTAAATTCCAAAAGATTGTAAAAGACCCAGAAAGAGATTACTTGTGAGATGGATAAAATAAAAAAGTGTGCAGGGTGATGTGGAGAAGAAAGGCTAAAGATCAGAAAAGATGGATTGACTTGTATAGATCTTCATCCTGCAGTGGATTGATAATGGTTGATCATGTTAATATGATAATGATATCCTTTAGATTAAAT
This sequence comes from Epiperipatus broadwayi, assembly GCA_028023455.1. Taxonomy (NCBI): domain Eukaryota; kingdom Metazoa; phylum Onychophora; class Udeonychophora; order Euonychophora; family Peripatidae; genus Epiperipatus; species Epiperipatus broadwayi. The sequence continues at coordinate 4,105,302 of JAQFVV010006240.1, read as the reverse complement.
TGATTTTTATAATGGACCAATATCTTACTTTTAGATACCACATAGTGGTACTATTTTATATGATTGAAAAAAGATATTGTATTAGTTGACTTACACTCTTAATTAAGTCCCATGTTTTACTAATCCTCACCAATAACAACCAACAATTTTAAACTGTTGTTAAGGCAACTCCTTTTAACAATATATATTGTAACCAGACCACCATACAACCCTTTTATTACTTCAGTTGTAACAATTTCCTGATGAGCATGTTGTATGAATGAACTATCGATTGGCATTCCCCAGTGCAGATGTTAACCCCCCCCCCCCCACAACAATATTTCCTGCTCATCAGAGGATGTAGCACCATAGAGGCTGGAAGCATCTAGACATTTATATGTTTGGTTTTCCAAACGGCGCCACTAGAGTTCCATCTCACTACAACCTGACTTACCTAGGTCTAGTTATGCCAGACATAGCTCAGGAGGCATGAGATTCTCATGAACAAGTGCAATGAATTATGAGTGATGCAATAAAAACAAAATAGAATTGGACAACTGGATAACTAAATTTAATTTTTAGTAACAATTAATTTGCAAGTTCTAATAAAGTTCATTCCTATCCATGTGATGACTCATTTTCATTTCATTTATGAAAAAGTTAGAAGCAGTTAGTTGATCAATAATTCATTTGCAATTCATTTTAATAAAGTTCATCCTTCATTTCAAATGAAGGCTCATTTTGATGTATCTTAGGTAAAGGATTCAAAGGGTCTTTTATCTAGTAGACGTCTACTAATACTGCATGAATATTTTGCCACTCTTTATTCCATATCTGTACATCCCTTTTAGGTAGGTAAATAGGTAAGATGAGCTATTCCAGATCTGTAAGGTTTCTATAATTCAGTCAAGTATCAATGTACACTGGTGCTCATGAGTTTCATTATTTTCTTTGTATACAATCGAGATTCATGTAAGTATTCAGCATTTGTAATTTTACATCAATATGCAGGTAAGCATTTAGAGTCCATAGAGTATTTCATTAAATTTATCAAATCCAGTAATGTGGTTTAAATTATTCCCACAAAATCAATATTCAGGTAAGTATTAAGCATTTGTAATTTTATATCAATATGCAGGTAAGTATTTAGAGTCCATAGAGTATTTCATTAAATTTATCAAATCCAGTAATGTGGTTTAAATTACTCCCACAAAATCAATATTCAGGTAAGCATTAAGCATTGGTCATTTTACATCAATATGCAGGTAAACATTTAGAGTCCATATAGTATTTCATTACATTTATCAAATCCAATAATGTCATTTAAATTACTCTTACAAAATTAATATTCAGGTAAGTATTAAGCATTTGTAATTTTATATCAATATGCAGGTAAGCATTTAGAGTCCATAGAGTATTTCATTACATTTATAAAATCCAGTAATGTGGTTTAAATTACTCCCACAAAATCAATATTCAGGTAAGTATTAAGCATTTGTAATTTTATTTGTTTACTCCAATATCTAACATAAATATTGCTGTTTGATCTGGCACAGACGTATGTTTCCAGATATAAGTTGATCAGCATTTTCATTTATACTTTATCAAGAATAAACGATTATCATAATTTTAGTTTCATTCATAATTTTTCGGTAACAAACATATTTTCACATAACTTTTAAGAAAGATGTTTTGTTTTATCTTTTATAAACACATATAAATATTGAAAAAAAATATAAAATCATTACAAGTATTCGTTTTTTACTTTATTTTAATTCAAATGTATCTGTAGAAAAGAAGTCAATCCTTATTAAAAATGCCTTTTGATTATAGATATTTTTAATATTTATCATTTACAATTTATTATTAACAGAATGTATTTTTACACAGCTATTTTTAGTAATAATTCTTTTTTTATTTATTTATTTATAATAAAGATGTTTTGTTTGTCTTTTAAAAAACAGATAATTTTAGTTTAAGAAAGATGTTTTGTCTTCTACAAATGCACATAGTATCGAATATTTTTATAAAATCATTACCTTCATTTATCCAGTTTGTCACTTCAAAAAGGGGCATCACATTTCAGCTGAATGGCATTATCTCCTTTCTATGATGTCTATCCAGGCAAATCTTGGAAAATCATGGCTTAGAATGAAGAGGAAAAGCTGTTATGTTAGCCCTCCATCATTATGTTTTCCTTAATGTTTTCTTTTTCCATTATTAACAGTGGTTGTAAAGGTTATATTCCAAGGTGATGAAAGTCAGAGTTAAGTAACACTTAAATAAGAATTTTAACTTTTTAATTCTTCACTCTTCTTACTATCTTTTTCAAAAAAAATCTTTCAAAAAAAATCTTCTTTAAATATACACTTTAAAAATCCAATCTAATCTGCCTCTGAACTTGCAACTTGACTATATATATCTGATTCTTGGACTGAATAAGCAGCTCAGCCCACGTATCCTGGTCATCCCACAGCTCTCATTTAAGTCCGATTGCCTTTCTCTTCATAATGATTGGATAATCGACTTTTTTAGCAGGATAGATAAGAAAGCTTGAAGATTAAGCCATGTTTTTCAATTTATTAACTTTGCCTCAAGTGATTATTACACTTTATTCAAAAACATCCAAAAATTAAAAATGTAATCACTTTAATACATGCCAGCTTTAAATAAATACGAGTGATATATTTAAATTATATCGTAATCCAAAACTATAAAATCAATAATGATTTATTTTTATTATTTTCTTTTCTCAATTATAGAAAATAATCATTTTCTTGTGAAGTTATAAATTAAACTTTTTGCTATATTTTTCTAGAAAAAATATCAGATTGACCTTTTTATACATCTGCTGTTTTTTTAAGGTGGGAGGGTAACTAGCTCTTAGAATAAATACACACGTGAAGCAGTGTTCTTGTTTCAATATATATATATATATATATAATAAACACTCAATCTACAACTTTAACAACATTGAACTAATGCCTAGTTACATTAATAATTGTTATTACCAGATTTTATGTTTTTAGACAAAAAATGTTTTAGATGACTACAATACAATAAATTAATCATGCACACAAACATATACACTTGGGTCTTGTTTTATGCAGATTTTGTTAATGTGAATTTGAAGTTATGTGATTCATGTTTTTTCTTAATATCTTTTTATGCAGATTTTCTTTTATGCAATAAAGAAGTTCATATTTCACTAAATTTATTAGATATCAAGAAATTTAAATTATTAATAACTTATTTTGACTTGAAATACTTTTTTTTTTCAAAAATATAATGTTATATTAGCAGCTACTGTGAATATGGCCTGAAGCTGTATTTAGAATCTTAGCTTCAAAATAAATAACCTATTTATACTTATGAGTAAATAATAATAATAAATTTATACTTATGAGTATAAAAATATCGCAATAAGTATTCAAAAAATTTAAACTTTTAAAATATATTTTGTTAGATATAACAGAAATAAATATTCTTTTAGATTTTTAAAAATAATCAAATGAAGATTTTGTTGATTTTGTAAACTGAAAATAATCTTTCTAATGATAATGTATAATCTTTTTGTTTGATTGTGATCTCATTTTTTAATATACAAACAAAATGTGAATATTTAAAATTTATTTCAGTAGTAAACAAAAATATGTATCAAATGAAGACAAATGTATTATTTTCTGATAAGTAAAAATCATTTAATCATAGATTTTACATTGATGTGTGAGACAAAGAAAAACATCAGAAAATGCTGAAATCTGAGAGTTTGCTGCAATGAACAACCTCTTAAATTCCATTGAGAGCTAAATAGTTATATGTTTGGATATTGCAAGCTTTATAAACAATTAGTAAAATCATCATCTCAAAGTTTAATCACAAATTACATTGTCAAACAGAAAACCATTAACATAGCACAAGACTGAAAGTGGGCTATTTGTACTTTCTCTTGTGATGAATCTGATTTCTTATCAGTTTATAATAATAATAAATAGTGATAATGATTAAAATATGCATGAAAGATATAAAATGTAAAATTAAATACTTTAGTTAATAAAAAAAGTAAAAAAAGTTTGTCTTATAATATTTGAAATTTTTTTTTAGTCATACTTTATTTTCTTATTTTTCTAATGCAATTTTTCCTTGTTGCTTTGCTTTTATATGATTTCTGAAAATTACAGAACCTATCCCCCATTTTTCAAGGTAAGTTAAGTCTATTTTTGTATGATTTTTTTAAATGCAGGTTTTCTGTGGAACCTATCTTCTGCATAAAATGAGACCCAGGTGTATATAAATGTTTAAACTAGATATATTTGAGAATTTGAAATGACAATAAAGAACTAAAACAAATTTAAGAGCAAATATAATTACTAATATTGTAATGCATAAATAAAACTAAATACAAATAATTATATAAACAGCCAAAATGTTATGCTAATATTAAATTAAGAATAGTGATACTTATCCAAATATTTTTGCAAGAATGGGCTATAATTCAAACACTAATTTGATAAACTTAGTTTTAAAAAAAATCTAAAGTGGTAAAGTTAAATAAGTCAGTAGCAGGAATGTTATTCTGTTTTGTCAAATAATAAAATAATTCAGACAAATATTGTTGGAAAAATAATTGAATGAATAGTATAAATATTAATAATATAATTTACATTTTAGTTATTTAATAAATATATAATATAGCAATTGAGGAAGGTTAAGGAATTAACCAAAAGTACTTCTGCAGATTGAAAGACTGTATGTAAAAGTTAATTACCATTATATTTATTATTTTTTATTGTTATTACAAAAGTTAAATATATTTATACAAAATTTCAGTGTCCTACTTAATGTTAATTACGCTTTTAGAAGAGTTGTCATAAACAATTTAAATAATTAGAATTTTTTTAATTTTAAATATAAAACAAAATATGCTAACAATAATAACAATAACAAAAAAAATTTAAATATATTAACTATATATAGTAAAAGTGTTGATTAATCAAATTATATACCTATATACTTCTGAAATATGTGAATTTTTTCTACAGTACAAGTTTTTTCATACCTGTACTCCAATATGTAATATCTAGGGGATTTGAACTCAGACTTTCACATGACCCTCAACCATCCATGCTAATTCATACTGCAGATACATTTGATCACACACATCAAAAAGATAAATAGTCACCAATATACATATTCCGTGCTAAAACAGCACTCGTCAGTTGGTCCAGATTATCTCCCCACATATATATAATCAATGCTCAGCTTATACTAAGATAGCCAATCTTCATACTTTAATGGACAGACTTCAAGCCACTCCACCCCATAATTTTTTAGCTGTCAATTTCATATAAAAATCTGATGATGGACCACTCAAAGCCCACATTGGCACCAACCTTCTCATTCTACCCATGTTGCTATATTATTTTCTCATTCTAGTTTTATATTTATTATAAGGTTTTTTTTAACTATATACAAACTGTTTAACTAAAACAGAAATATTTTAAAACAATTCCAATTATAAAAAATATTAATTACAAAATAGGTACTAAATAGCTCATATCTTAAAATAAAAAAAATAGTTTTATATGTAAACTTGGTGAAAATTAATATTTACATTCAAGATTTAGTTCTTCTATGAAAATGTCTTTTTTGGATTAAACAAGTGCTACTGTTAAACTCGATTTGCAACATTTTAGTAGATTAATAGGAATTCTTTCATGGCTTTAAATTTTTTTCACAGAAGTGTTGTGAGGCTTGACAAAATAAAAAGGGATCAAACACTCATGTGGTTTATAAAATGATATGCCCACAAAGAGGTTGTAACACCACCTACTATGATGAGACACATGCTAACATCAATACAAGAGTTTACTAGCATAAATATACATATGACAGAGCAAACAACAAAAGTAAAGAAACATCGATATTCTGGGAGCATCAAACAATCACAGGTCATTCACCCACTACTGCCCAAATCATTTGTATATAGAAGAACATTGCCAAAAGAATGATTAAAGAGGTTTATTGTATGGCAAATGACCCCAGTGCCATTAAAAGAAGATAAGCTTGCTTTGCTCTCTCCAAACAATGGACTAATTAAATATTCAAATACATTTGCATAAATAAATAACAACTTATAACGGAGTTATCATTTGTAAAGCTATGAGTATGGAATCCAAAGTTACATCTGGAAAGTGCTGAGCTTATAAAATCTTAAAGAT